>OLKM01001815.1:74086-103496 GCA_900291075.1 Melanogrammus aeglefinus | reverse complement strand
AACAGAATTTCTCCTTTCTGCCTGACAAACTTCTTATTATCCTTTTCTTCTCCCTCCCCTTCCCTCCCCACCTTTATCCCCCTCTCTCTCCCTCCATCCCCTCCGCTCGCCCTGCTGTCCATCATCACCTCCCCCTCCATGGAGCGCTCTCTCTCTCTCTCTCTCTCTCTCTCTCTCTCTCTCTCTCTCTCTCTCTCTCTCTCTCTCTCTCTCTCTCTCTCTCCCTCACACCTAATCTCTCTCGCCCACCTCTCCCCTCTCTCTGTCTGCAGGTCCCTCTCTCTCTCTCTCTCTCTCTCTCTCTCTCTCTCTCTCTCTCTCTCCCCCTCTCGCTCTATGCTGTCTCCTCTCCCCTGGGGGGGCACATGGGTGTTGGAGCGTGTCATCACAGCTAATTGCACGCGTTGGGCCGGCGCTAGAACGGGGCGGGCTGCTAGCCGGCCCCACGTGCTGCTAGCTGTTAGCATGTGGTTACAATCTTTCCTCCTTTTTCCTTTTTTTTTTAGTTGACCTGCCCAATCACCAGCTGAATGTGTGAAGCTGTGTCTTCCTCTTCTTCAATTGGAGATAGTTTGTTCTCCATTGTTTTTTTAGGGCCCAGAAAAGAAATGAGTATACAAGTGAGAAAACCGTGCATTGCATATGAGGAGCCGTGATGGCCGATTCCTTGGTTCTGTGTGTGTGTGTACACGTGTACACACACAATTAGCAAAGGAACAAACACCACAAGACCAACGCTTTTCCTTTCTTTAATATCGACTGTTCTATCAGAAAATAAAAGGAAAACGAAAGGGAAAAACCAACTTCGCTAATGGCTATTGTCTGCCGCCAGGAAAGAAACAACAACAAAAGAAATAAACATACAGAAGCCGGCGTAAACAAATACAAAGTGCGGTGATTGTGTTGTGCGTTTGTTGCCCAGGGAGTGAGGAATGAGCGGAGTCCTTTGTGGCAGCGCTGTAAACACCAGCGTTCAGCGGGACAATAAGGGGGCTGACAGAGGAGCTGCTCTCCCTCTGTTCCTTCCGCTGCATGGCTGTGTTTACTTATCTGCTGTTTAATTAAACGGCCTCCTTTCTTTGGGCCGCCATTGTTTCAGCCGCCCCGTCTCAGGTCAGAGGGTTAACAGCCGTCAACGGTGGCAACTGTTTCTCTCTTTCCCTCTTTTCTTTTTTTAAAGAGCCCCCCCCCCCCCCCCCCCCCTCGCACAAAGGCACGGGTTCACCGTGCAGCTCGAGGCGGCCCCCCCCCCCTCCCTGAAACCCTTACTTACACCCCCCCCTCTCCTGAACCCCTATCACCCCCCCCTCCCCATTGTGTGGCCTCATTTGAATTGATTATGTTTAGAGGGACGGCTTGTGATTGGTTGGAGGAGGGCGTGGTTGATTGGATAGTTTGGTGTCTTGTCAGCCGGGGAGCAACCTCGCGCGTGCAATCTGTCTGTATCCCCAGGAAGGAGACACACACCCCCTACACCACAACACGCGGCACAGCTCAGCGTAACAGCGTCAGCCCCTCTCTCTCGCTATCGCTCTCTCTCTCTCTCCTCTCTCTCTCTCCCGCTCTCGCACGCCTGTCTCTCTCCCCTCCCTCCCTCCCTCTCCCTCTCTCTCTCTCTCTCTCTCTCTCTCTCTCCTCCCTCCCTCCCTCTCTCTCTCTCTCTCTCTCCCTCCCTCCCTCCCTCTCTCTCTCTCTCTCTCACTCTTTCGCTCACTCTCTCTCTCTCTCTCCCTCTCGTGCGCGTTCTCTCTCTGGTTGTTCGACTCTCTGCTCTGCTTCACACTCTGCACCACGCGGCCCAGCCTCTCTTGTTTACCCTGCCAGCTAAATGGAGTTTGTCAGGTTTGTCAATATGATTGATTCCGGGATTTTTTCCCTCTCTTCGTCTTCTTCTTGTTGTCGTGCTCTTCCTTCTCCTCTGTGTGTCTGTGTTTGTGTGTGTCCCCACGTGTCTCTGTATCTGTGTGTGTGTGTGTGTGTGTGTGTGTGTGTGTGTGTGTGTGTGTGTGTGTGTGTGTGTGTGTGTGTGTGTGTGTGTGTGTGTGTGTGTGTGTGTGTGTGTGTGTGTGTGTAGACGGTGGTGCGTGTGTTTGGGAGTCAGTAGATAAGATAATAACCACCATTTGATGGTTTAATTTGAACAGGGAAAAGGGAAGAGGAGCTAGTTTGATGTGGAGGGTCTTTTGTTTTGGTGGCGGTGGTCTTAATTCAACCATGCTGCCGGCGGTCCAGGACTCTGTCTGCTGGGGGGGTGTTTGACAGTACACCGGCTGCCATGTGCTATCCTACAGAAAGCACTAGCAGTAAACCGCTGCATTAGTGTGTGTGTGTGTCTGTTTGTGTTTTTATGTATTTAACTCGCACCTGTTTATTTGTGCGTGTGCTGTCCCAACTTTCGAACCTTGAGCTGTTTTTTATTTCAGCTGTGTTTGTTTTTTTCTTTTCTTTTCTGTTTGTGCCATGAGCCGCCCGGCTTGCGCTACCGGTAAAAGTATTTGCAAGTTGTTGACGACCCATTTTCGGCGTGTTTGTTCAGTTATGTTTACTTTGTTGAGAGCGAGCTAACCAGTTAAACAGGATCCTGCACTGCTGTCTGTTCATGTGTGTGTGTGTGTGTGTGCTTGTGTATGTTTAGTGTGTGTGTGTGTGTGTGTGTGTTTAGCATGTGTGTTGTTTGAATTATGGAAAGTTGAAGGAAATCCAGTGGGACAGGGCTAGTCTATCTCATTGGGCTATCCTCCGCGGCTGCCGACTGCATGTTGATGTTGTTGGCGATATTTAACCTTGTAGCCCAGTTCAGCGCGTATGCACACTCCGCGCACCCCAGCACCCGGACGTAGCTGTGGTCGTCCCGCGTCCTGAAGAGCCTCCCCGCCTTCACCTGCGCACTTATCCAGCGTGCCTACACAGAACGCGTCAGCCCTTTACCATCGCTTTCGTTCCACTTCCACTTGTGTGTGGCGTTCGAAACTCGTGGTGTTGGTTTTAAATTGTCATTATTATTCTTGGTTCGATTTTATTTCTTTTTTTTCGGCTCGTGTCTGCGCCCTTGTCGCCGCTGCACCGTCACGTCAAGATTTAACGCGGGTGGATGTACGTCTCTATTTCTGACACCGTCACCAGCAGGCCACGCTAGAAAGACCCCATCATTCCTGATGTCAGCGCCCGTACCGTCCTGACAAGTAAGGGAGTGTGTGTGTGTGTGTCTGTGTGTGTGTGTGTGTGTGTGTGTGTGTGTGTGTGTGTGTGTGTGTGTGTGTGTGTGTGTGTGTGTGTGTGTGTGTGTGTGTGTGTGTGTGTGTGTGTGTGTGATTAAGTGTAAATCTTTACGGTTCTCGTAGCTGCTGATGGCTAGTTGTTTACCACGGAAAACTGCATTTGCTTCACTTCATTAAATGGAAAAATACATAATCTGCTCTGCTTTATATTGTATTTATTATTAAATATTTATTTTGTAAAAGATTAGATAAAAATTCAAGAAATGTCCTTTGATGACAAAATGTAGTAAAAAACGTCTTCCGTTTTTCACGTGTTGTGGACGGTCAGTGGTAACTTTTAATGGACGGCGGTATTTTATTTAGTTATTCCAGTGGCGTGTAAGGGGAGAGGGTGAAGGCATGAGGGAGGTGGAGGTGGTGGAGGAGGTGGAGGAGAGAGGAGTGGGTCTCAGGCCCTTGGTGGGGGCCCCACAGCGGGGCCGTCAGGCCGGCTTGGCCTCTGTCCGGACCGAGTGGGAGCTGACTGGCGTGGCAGTTTGTAATCAAAGTTGATTTATTGTTCATTAGTAGTACATTAGCTTCCTTCAGACGCCAGGGGTGGGGGTGGGGGTGCTGCCAGCACCTCTCTAAACCATGACATAGTCCACCAGAGTACCCCCCCACCCGCCTGCACCCAGAGACAGAGAGGTGGAGCGGAGGGTGTGGGTTGGGGAGCGGGGGTACTCGTAGGACTCGGGCCCGTGTGCTTCCTGGGGTCTCCTTCGGGAGAGGCGGCCGTCGGGAGTGGGCTGGGAGAAAGTTGAGCGAGTGAGGCCGGCCGGGCTCCAGCTGCTAAGCGCTAATGCGCCCCGACTCTGCACGACGTGTTCCTACATGAAGACAGCTTTCACTGGGAACTGTGTTTCACTGCGCCGCTTTGGTGCTGTGTGTGTGTGTGTGTGTGTGTGTGTGTGTGTGTGTGTGTGTGTGTGTGTGTGTGTGTGTGTGTGTGTGTGTGTGTGTGTGTGTGTGTGTGTGTGTGTGTGTGTGTGTGTGTGTGTGTGTGTGTGTGTGTGTGTGTGTGACTCGCTCGACATCTAAAGTGGGTTTCAAAGGAGTTCAATAAAAGAGTATGATTACCAAGGATGTGAAGTATTCCTCCATGTGGAGTAGATTGTGCGTGTGTGTGTGTGTGTGTGTGTGTGTGTGTGTGTGTGTGTGTGTGCGCGATACACGGCTGCTTATTAAATATGTAGCTATTGACATTCAGCCCTGGGAGACAAAGTGAGAGCCTAGTATATAGGGTGAATTAAAGGAGGAGCTGTGTGTCCCCCAGTCCCGTCCCGGGCCAACCCCTCCCGGCCACCCTGTCCTGTAATCCAGCTGTTAGCGCTCGGGCGGTTTGGACCGTTTAATTATTGACTCTCTAGTTTGAGGGAGACAGAAAAGACAATACGGATGAGTGTGAAAAGGCGAACACAATTTGTGAATTTGTGACCCCCGCACCAAACATCACCTCCCGAAACCCCCATTGTCTGCCGTCATGGAAACAAGGATTAGGAAACAGGCCGGTGTGAGAGAATGGAAGCAGTCCACACGCGGACGTGTCTCTTGCTATTGTCTTTCACAGCGCTTTTATTTTGAAAGAGGGGTGGGGGGGGAGGGTGCGATCCTAATCAGATCCCAACTGACTCACAAATAACGCGCGGCTGCACCTATAGGTGAGCGGGGTTGTGTAACAGCCCTGAGCTGGTTAATCATAAATCAGAGACGCTGGGCCCAATCAACAGCTCTCGCTTGTGTTGGGCCTTGGAAAAGAGTGTGTGTGTGTGTGTGTGTGTGTGTGTGTGTGTGTGTGTGTGTGTGTGTGTGTGTGTGTGTGTGTGTGTGTGTGTGTGTGTGTGTGTGTGTGTGTGTGTCGTGGTTTGTTTAGTAGGGTGTGGCCGTTAAATGTTAAAAAGAATAACGCGGTGCATATGTCTGCCACATGCAAACAGGCAGAGGGATCTTTTTTTTTTTGCTTACATAGTTTGGTTTTATACTTATTTTCAAGGAATTTAATTTTTTAACGTCAATAGGCATACAACAAACAAATTACAATACAAATATAAAATTATTTAGATCCCAAATTAATATTTGTCAAGCATACATGAAGTGTATTGTAATTCAATAAATATACAAGAATATATACGAGAGTTCATACGAGTAGGTAGTCATGTGTGGATGTGGGTGTGATGTTGTGTGTGTGGGTGTGGTGTGGTGTGTGTGGTGTGTGTGTGTGTGTGGTGTGTGTGTTGGGCACCTGTAATTGCGTCCATCTCGAGTGTGGGAACATGCGTTGCATGATCGATGTGTGACCCAGCTGTTATTGTTGGGCCAAGAGAGCATCGCTCACTTCACTGCAAAGTTTGTTTGTTTAAACCCGACACCGGCTCCGGCTCCACAAGAACCTGTTTGTTTGTAGTTTAAAAGTTAATTAAAATGCAATCTTGGCTTTTGTTTTTACAGTTGCACTGAATCACTCCAGCATGCATGTGCCATTCTTCCTGTGTGTGTGTGTGTGTGTGTGTGTGTGTGTGTGTGTGTGTGTGTGTGTGTGTGTGTGTGTGTGTGTGTGTGTGTGTGTGTGTGTGTGGGGTTCATTATATTAAAAGAGAGAGGGGGAATGCGACTGATCAATGTGTTTATGCGAGATGTAAACACGTTTTAAAAATGGCTAAATGCGGGGGCTGGAGAGGGGAACTTATGGGGTCCTCAAAGCCTCCGTGATGGACAGAGGGGTCTGCTGGGTAAAAAACAAATTATGCTGTTTAAATATATATAAAAAATGCATAGAATTTAATGGATACTAGTAGTTAAATTTGATGATAGAAAAAACTGACAAATATTATTTATTTATCAAAAAAGACTATTAATATTCGTTGTCATAGGTTGTTAGTATTTGCTGTTTATGAATGTCATTATTAATACAAGTGGTATTATTAGTTATTTGTTGTTATCAGAAGTATTACTATTTGGGTTAGTCATTTCTCATTATTATTTGCGTTATTATTTGTTAGTGTTGATCATGATAACAGTGTTTTTTATTGCCATATTGTTATTCCAAGCTACCGTGATACCGCGTCTCAGTGAGAGCTTCTGAGGGGCGCAGTCAGAGGGTGGGCGCGCTCCGGTTAGGGGGGAGAGAGGGAGCGCGCTCCGGTTAGGGGGGAGAGGGTGGGCGCGCTCCGGTTAGGGGGGAGAAGGTGGGCGCGCTCCGGTTTGGGGGGAGAGGGAGCGCGCTCCGGTTAGGGGGGAGAGGGTGGGCGCGCTCCGGTTAGGGGGGAGAGGTGGAGCGGGCCTCCACCCATGTGGACGAGGCTCCGGTTAGAGGGGAGAGGTGGACGGGATCGCCACGCTCCTCTCACGACAAGGTGGTGCATCAAACCCCCGGGCCCCCCCTCGCTCCTCTCCAGGGCTCGTTAGCTTTGTTCTTTTCCATTTGATGCCTCTATACACACACACACACACACACACACACACACACACACACACACACACACACACACACACAGACACACACACACACACACACACAACACAAATAAAACTGACATCACACACACAGACACACACATAGACAAACTCACAAACAAATAAAAACTGAAAAAAGATGGCGTTCACAGCCCGTGCAGTGTGGGTATAAATAGTGGTTGTTCTTTGTCCGTATTTCTTTCTTTCTTCTTTGCTGTTTTGCATGCCCCCCCCTGCGGCGCCCCCCGCCCTCTGTGTCAGGCCGGGCTAGCTGTCCGCTGACGCCGGCGTCTTTGCCCCCTTGGTTTCCGTTTCATCTAATTGTCTGGGTGTTGTGTGTGTCGGAGAAGAAGGGGCTGGGGGGGATGCCCGTTTGAATCCTGGTCCCTCTCCCCTCCCGGGTTGTGACCCCTGACTGGGGGGGGTAATGGGGGGGGAGAGGGGTCTCAATGGGTGCTTGGGCCCCTCTTCAGTAGCTGCAGGGCCCTTGTGCGGCCTTCTGGCTGTTATCAGAACGTCTGTTTGTTTCTGATCTTGCTCTATATCTTACGTCTGTGCAAGTGCAATATTTTTCATATTGTTTTATCGATGCACATGGATTTAAGAGCTTATTTTTTTGGTAAAACCTGTAAATCTGAATTGAGTAGTTGTGTTGGAATACAATTCAATGAAAATTGTGAGAACATTTTTATAAAATGCACAGAGGGTGCATTCCTACTAGTATGTAGAGGTGGGGGTACATTCCTCCACTTCAAACTACTTTCTGCTAAATACTATTTCCACTGTAAAGTACAGTGCTTTGCATATGTTAAGGTGTGTGTGTGTGTGTGTGTGTGCGCGCGCTGCACCGGGCACAGCCTCCGGTCGGTGTGCAGCGGTTGGAGAACGTTCCAGTTCTGGGTGTTTGCTACGCAGTCTCAGAACGCCGCCACCTCGACACCTCCCTGAAGGTCCACGCCGTCTGTCCCGGGCAGGCCCAGAGTGTCCTCTTGAACACGGCCTCCTGATATCGACCGGCCAGGGAGCGGGGTGACCCAGAACCCTGTTCGATCCCCCCGTCCTCCTCTTCAGGTGATAGAGTGGGGTGCCCGCCGGGTTTCCTTCGAGGGGGGGGGGGTAGGATGTTATCCCGCGGGGCCTGTGTGAGGGCTGTAAACTGCGGCGGACGGCCCGGCGTGGCAGCGGTAGGAAGGAGACGCCAGGGGTGGTTTCATTCATTTAAAGTGCTCTCTCACGCCTCACCCTCAGTGCTACCACAAATACACACACTCACACAAACACGCACCTACATCGGAAACACACTCATACACACACACACACACATACAGACCCACACATATTTAAATAAAGACACACACACACACACACTCTCACATACTGATGCATACAGTCGAACACACTTTCACATCGGCATAAACACCCTTAAATACAGGCGCTCTCTCTCACACACACACACAGTCGTAGGCTGATGTTAGCTCCTTCAGAGCAGGATTAAATGCTAGTAGTTACGTTGATCAATAGGTTAAGAAGCGTACAATCCCTCTTGCAGCTAATGACCTCGGTAGTAATGGCTAATAAAGCGGGGGGGCTGTAATGGCCTCTCACTGGGTCTGTGCAGAGAGGAAGCTGTTGTCGCTCTAGTTAGCAGCCAGGCTAACGAGGCGAGGTGTAAAGTGTTTGACGGAAATAGACCCAAGGTGTAAAAGAGAAAAAGAAATAGAGGCTTTAATTGGACAAAAAGCGTGAATAAAAAGTCCCTCTCTTTTATTTGTGGTGGAGTTGAGCTACGTCCGTGCGTAGAGCAGGGCTGTTCGTCGCAGCTCCTCTCGGTGCAGCCTGCCGGACAGATGCAGCGTCAAGGCGACGCCGTAAAGAGGATTTTATTTATAGAAAGATGAATTTCCAAGCGTAACTTCAGCGCTTAGGAAAAAAAATAGAGCATGTCCAATATGGATGTAGATTGTCACTGCACATACATGAATAATATGTTCATACGTGAACATATGTTTATATCACATCTCTGTGTGGAGAAATGGACACAACTATAAAATAATTAAATGCAAACGCCAGGACAAGCCTTGAAAATGAAGCGTGTGTGTGTGTGTGTGTGTGTGTGTGTGTGTGTGTGTGTGTGTGTGTGTGTGTGTGTGTGTGTGTGTGTGTGTGTGTGTGTGTGTGTGTGTGTGTGTGGGGGGGGGGGCGGACGATGCCGTCATGTTGGATGTTAACAGCTTTCGTCATACTGCTGCCCTCAGTATGACATCACAGGCCGCCTCCTCTTCCTCCTCCTCCTCCTTCTCCTCTTCCTCCTGCTTTCCTTCCTTCCTGCTTTTATTCAGTCGTGCAGAAGGAGGAAATTGTGTGTGTGTGTGTGTGTGTGTGTGTGTGTGTGTGTGTGTGTGTGTGTGTGTGTGTGTGTGTGTGTGGGTGTGTGTGTGTGTGTGTCGGTGTGTGGTGTGTGTGTGTGTGTGTGTGTGTGTGCACGCGCGCATGCGTGTGTGCTTGTGTGTGTTTGTGTGTTTGTCCGTGTGTGTGCGGGGTAGTTGTCATTACCGCCGCTGCCTCCACACAATCTGGACAACCTTGGCGCGGACGGACTGTCACCCTTAACGTCTGCTGCTCACCCAGCACCCAGCACCCCCCGCCAGACCCCAAGCAGCCATTATGAACAGAGAGGAGCGCACACACACACACACACACACACACGCGTCGCGGTACAGCGTGCGCGTAGCGGTACAGCGTGCGCGTAGCGGTACAGCGTGCGCGTAAGCGTGCGCGTAGCGGTACAGCGTGCGCGCCCCCCCCCTGCTGCCGGGGCCTTCCATGCGTCTAACCGTCCCGGGGCGCTTCGCCGCTCAGCCGCCGCCGCCAGCCGCCGTGTCTCGGTGAGCAGAGGGGCCGAGGGGGGCTCCTTAACGGTATCACACGTCACGGGGGCTGAGTGGCAGCGGTGGCAGACGACACACACTCTGAAGCAGTAGCACGCCGCCGCCGCCGCCAGTGTCGGCAATTAAGGCGCCCGGCAAAACCGCGAGGCTCTGTTGGGTGTCACAACAAATCACTTGGTTGTTTTTTTTGGACTGGCTTGCGTCGTGTTCCGTGCGCACACACACCTTACTGGAGGAGTGTGCGCTGAGGGCGTCATGTCTAGCTGTGCCGGTCATGGCCCCCCCCCCCCCCCCCCCTGTAGGGAGCAGGGTGTCTCCCCGTTAATGGATGGCAGTTGACAGCGTTTCCAATGACATCCTCCCTCATCATGTAACCTGTGTACAGAGACCCTCAGCACTTTGGAGAGGTGTGTGTGTGTGTGTGTGTGTGTGTGTGTGTGTGTGTGTGTGTGTGTGTGTGTGTGTGTGTGTGTGTGTGTGTGTGTGTGTGTGTGTGTGTGTGTGTGTGTGTGTGTGACGGTATATTATTGCAGAGCCCAGAGGGTGCGTAATGTGTTTCAGTTGTGTCATATTTGCAATGGTTTACGATTGGGAGCCCTAAAAGTCATCGCTGCAGTGCCACGTCTAACGTCCCCGTGAACACATCCTCATGTTACCACCGTGGGACTCACTGCCTCTGTCTGTGCTTGTTTGGGTGGTAGGTGTATCCGTATGTCTGTCTGTCTGTCTGTCTGTCTGTCTGTCTGTCTGTCTGTCTGTCTGTCTGTCTGTCTGTCTGTGTCTGTCTGTGTCTGTCTGTCTGTCTGTCTGTCTGTGTGTGTGTGTGTGTGTGTGTGTGTGTGTGTGTGTGTGTGTGTGTGTGTGTGTGTGTGTTTTCTCTCTGAGGGGGCTCAGTATTTTACTAAACAGGGCGTTCTATTCTCTTCTATTTTTTCACTGAACATCTTTAGGGGCTGGAGTCACACCGCGTCATGTGCTGTCATGGTGTGAACGTAGTCCATGTGTATCCAATGTTCAACGGGTCTGTGTGTGTGTGTGTGTAGGTGCCAGTGTCCGCGGCTATGATGACGCCCCAGGTGATCACCCCCCAACAGATGCAGCAGATCCTCCAGCAGCAGGTCCTGAGCCCCCAGCAGCTCCAGGTCCTCCTGCAGCAGCAGCAGACCCTCATGTTACAGCAGGTACACACACACAGACACACTGACACACACTGACACACACACTGACACACACACACTGACACACACACACACACTGACACAGACACACACACACACACACACACTGACACACAGCCCCCAGCAGCAGGCCCTCATGTTACAGCAGGTACACAGACACAGACACACTGACACACTGACACACACACTGACACACACACACAGACACACTGACACACTGACACACACACTGACACACACACACAGACACACTGACACACACTGACACACACACAGACACACACACATACACTGACACGCACGAGCACGCTCACCCACGCACCCTTACACACGGACACACACTGCAGCTTAATGCGCCAAAAGAGAAGAGTGCTGTGAGCAGAACAAGAGAGCAGCAGGTACAGGCTGATCTCAGACGGCTGGAGGTGTTGATGGTAGTGTCATTAATGATCTTTATCTTAGCTTAAGGTTTGTTTGCAAAGTGTGAGTTCTGACCCGACTTGTTTGAATCCCTCAAGTGAAACGGAATTCAAACGTCAAAGTTAGAACCGGGCCCAGGAATACCTTCCTTTATATGAGAAATGAAACCAAAGTTCACTGAAGTGTGTGTGTGTGTGTGTGTGTGTGTGTGTGTGTGTGTGTGTGTGTGTGTGTGTGTGTGTGTGTGTGTGTGTGTGTGTGTGTGTGTGTGTGTGTGTGTGTGTGTGTGTGTGTGTGTGTGTGTGTGTGTGTGTGTGTGTGTGTGTGTGTGTGTGTGTGTGTGTGTGTGTGTGTGTGTGTGTGTGTGTGTGTGTGTGTGTGTGTGTGCGCAGCAGCAGCTCCAAGAGTTCTACAAGAAGCAACAGGAACAGCTCCACATCCAGCTCCTCACACAGCCGCAGCATGGAGTCAGCAAGCACGGCAAAGAGGTAGGACCGCCGCGTCGCCGCCACCGCCTCACAACACCGCGTCGCCAAACCAGCACCTAGTTACCATTTGACCATTAGCCGAGAAGGACTCAGAACGTGTTGGGATCAGCTGTTGGTTCAAGGTCCTTGGCCTTCGCCAGACATTGGGGTTTGGATGTACCAATAGGCCGGGACGTACCCCTAGATACACCCGTAAACCTGTACCCACTTCACCTGTGGTCCAGAAAGCAGACTAAAGGTGGAGGATGGTGTGACAGGTAGCGACGGAGGGTGGTGGAGAGCGCTCCCAGCCCTGTTGCCTGTGTTGCTACGTCCCCCCGCCCGTCCCCTTAGCTCGCTGTGTGGCGGCCGGGGAGGGGCGGCTCCCCCTCCACCGCGGTGGACAAAGAGATGACCGGCCGGTCAGAGCCGGTTCAAAGACGCTCTGGGAACCCTCCCGTCCCCGCCGCGACCGGCGTTCGGGCAACAGAAGCAGCACGAGAGTCGAGAGAACGAATCCCACGGATCCGCTCGTGCACTGCAACTCGCGCACACTCCCACGCGTACGCACGCGCGCGTGTGTGAGTGTGTTTGCACACGTCGCCCGGCGCTCGCAACTTCAAAGTCACGGCTGGGCTAATTAATGAAGCGTGGTCTTGGGTTTGGACAAGTAGCGGCTTGATGTTCCCATAAATCAGCGTGACGGGGCCACGCACGGCCCCCGAGATAGGCCCTGTCACCGGGACGCATCTGATGTAAACACCAGGGGAGGCGGGGGGCAGGGAGGGGGGCGAGGAGGTGCAATTGATCAGTTGGATGGAGCAGTGAAAAGTGGGGGGGCGGGGGGAGCGCATTATGTATGATCACAGGAAACAGACGGAGCCTCAAGGGGCCCTCCGCTCTCTGCTGCTGGCGTTATTTCTTCTCCTCCCTCTTTCTCCCAATCTCCATGTTTCCCTCCCAATCTCCCTCGCTCATTCTCTCCATTCTTGTCTCCCCCCCCCCTCTCTCTCGCTCCCTCTCCATCATTGTCTCTCCTCCCTCCATATCTCCCTCCTTCCTCCCCCTCCCTCCCTCTCTCTCTCCCTCCCTTCAGTAGCGTTTTTAGCAGCCATCAGGAGACAGAATAGGAATTATGCAGCGTCTCCCCTGTGGCTGGCAGACAATAGCCCCCTGGTGTTGCTTTGTGCTTCCTTTATTTTAAACACATCAAAATGTAGTTGTTTTTCTTCTCCCCCCCCCCCCAAAGATCTTTAACTTTATATTTGAAGCGCCACAATAAAGGCCTGCCAGCTCCATTCTTTATCACTTGTCAGCGACTGTATTCCCGTCTCCCGCGCGCCACTTCTCGTTAACCTCTTGCTTGGTGTGCCGGTCCGGGGAGGTTGGGGTTTCTTCATGTGTCTCCACGCTGGGAGCGAGTCGGAGCTCCTGTCAGCTGATGGGACCAGAAGAAAGGCTTCTGAGAGAGCGGGGGAGATTTAAATTAATTAGCAATTTCTCCCTTTTTTTCTCTTTTTCATGGGCAACCTCCAATTTTTGCTATTTTCTTCTTCCGACCCCCTGACATGCTGTCTGTCTGCCTCTCTGTCTTCCTGCCTGTCTCTACGTCTTTCGGTTTCTTGCTTTCTTTCTGTCTTTCCGTCCATCCCATCTCTCCGTCCGTCCGTCTGTCTTTCTGTCTGAAGGGAGGTCAACCCAGCGTCTCAGAATTTAACCCCTCCGTGGGACGTTGTCCCCCCGACGCGTGTCTAGCGTCCCCCCCTCGCTGTCCCTCGCTCATCCCCCGCTGGACGGATCTCCAGAGGAGACCGGGTTTGAAACCCAACCGTCAATACCGCGTTGACTATTACTACCATTATTATCACCAATGGTATCACCACTATCACTGCCTTTATCAGGACGCCGTTGTGGAGGCACTGTGTGGCAGTAGGGGTCCCCCCCCCCCCGTTGACAGGCCGGGGGGGGGGGGGGGGGCAGGGTTTTATTCAGGGCGTTCAGGGCACACCAGGCAGCGGGGGGCGACCCAGCAGGCAGCGGCCGCGGCGCACAGAAAAGGTTTCTGTGCGCCGCGGCCGCTGCCTGATTGTGAGGAGTAAACAAAGCGTTGTATCCTGTGTTTGCTAAGAGGGCGCGGCTCCCCAGCCTGGCAGTCGCCCCCCCCCCCTCGTACCAACAAACAACAAGCAGCCCTCTGGGCGCGTCCAGAGGTCACATCCTGGCCCGTCTGTCGGCCCTGCTCCTCTGTTGGGGAAGTACCTCCACCGAGGTACACGGCCAGACGGGCCGGTGGGGCTCCGGCCACCGCCCCCGGACACTGGCTGCAATAACAACAGTGTGGATAAAGAAATGAAGACTTTAGAATAAACCAAATAATTATAATAATACAGAGAGTTTGCTTAGATCTTAGACCTACCCTCTCAACTGTTATTATGGGCTGTCCTGTCCCCGGGCCACCAGCCTCCAGGACCGTGGTCCTCAGGGTGGTTTCACTGCCTCCTCCGCGCGCCCTCCACCCAGCAGACGGTCTCTGGCCCTGCAGCGCGGTGGTGTTAGATGGGGGGGGGCTCGTACCTCGCCACGCCACGAGGCAGATGAGACCAGAGTAGAGGGGAGTAGCTGGGGCTTTGGGTTATTAAGCACTTAGATTCAGTCACACGTTGTTTGCTGAATTATGAATGGCTGTAATTAAATTCCTATGGCTCTTATTATGAATGATTAACTATGTTGTTTCGTTGTTTGTCACTCGCCTCCCAACTCCTCGTTAATTAAGAGCGAGAGAGAGGGAGGGAGGGAGGGAGGGGGAGGAGGGAGGGAGGGAGGGAGGAACACGAGAGACACACAGAGAGACAGAGAGAGAGAGAGAGAGAGAGAGAGAGAGAGAGAGAGAGAGAGAGAGAGAGAGAGAGAGAGAGAGAGAGAGAGAGAGAGAGAGAGAGAGAGAGAGAGAGAGAGAGAGAGAGAGAGAGAGAGAGAGAGAGAGGGGGAGAGGGAGAGAGAGAGAAGGGGGGGGAGAGAGAGAGAGAGAGAGAGGGGGGGAGAGAGGGAGAGAGGGAGAGAGAGAGAGAGAGGGGAGAGAGAGGGGGAGAGAGAGAGAGAGAGAGAGAGAGGGGGAGAGAGAGAGAGGAGGAGAGAGAGAGAGAGAGAGAGAGAGAGAGGGGAGAGAGGAGAGAGAGGGGAGACAGAGGGGGAGAGAGAGAGAAGGGGGGAAAGAGAGAGGGGGAACAGAAGGGGAGAGAGAGAGAGGGGGAGACAGGAGGGGGAGAGAGAAGAGAGAGAGAGGGAGAAGAGAGAGAGAGAGAAAGAGAGAGAAGAGAGAGAGAGGAAAGAGAGAGAGAGAGAGAGAGAGAGAGAGAGAGAGAGAGAGAGACGAGAGAGAGAAGAGAGAGAGAGAGAGAGAGAGAGAGAGGGGGAGAGAGGGGGATAGGTGCGTTCCCTACCTGTCTTATTGGTGCCCAGACGAGCCCGGGAGTGTCACCCTTAATGGTAAAGAATTTGTTCGCAGTAAGGGAGCATTCAGTGTGAGAACATTAGCCATTTCTCTCTATAGACAAACATACCATAACTCACTCATTAAAGATGAGTAATGTGTCCTGGTCACAACTGTCTCAACGGAATCATAGAGTTGGATGTTGTGTGTTTACTGATGGTGTGCCGCCTGTGTGTGTGTGTGTCTGTCTGTCTGTCTGTCTGTCTGTCTGTCTGTCTCTGTCTGTCTGTCTGTCTGTCTGTCTATGCCTGTGTGTGTGTGTGTGTCTGTCTGGCTGTCTGTCTTGTCTGTCTGTCTGTCTGTCTGTCTGTCTGATGTCTGTCTGTCTGTGTGTGTGTCTGTCTGTCTGTCTGTCTGTCTGTCTGTCTGTCTGTCTGTCTGTCTGTCTGTCTATGCCTGTGTGTGTGTGTGTGTGTGTGTCTGTCTGTCTGTCTGTCTGTCTGTCTGTCTGTCTGTCTGTCTGTCTGTCTGTCTGTCTGTCTGTCTGTCTGTCTGTCTGTCTGTCTGTCTGTGTGTGTGTGTGTTGTGTGTGTGTGTGTGTGTGTTCTGGCCAGGTGTCGGCCCAGCAGCTGGCCTTCCAGCAGCAGCTCCTCCAGGTCCAGCAGCTCCAGCAGCAGCACCTCCTCAACCTCCAGAGGCAGGGTCTCCTGAGCATCCAGCCCGGCCAGGCGGCCTTGCCCCTCCACTCCCTCACTCAGGGTCAGTACAGCCCCCGCCTCCGCCTGATCCTATGGTGCTGCTAGCCTAGCGTGAGCCTAGCATTAGCCTAGCCTAGCAGCTACATGCCTGTTTGGCATTGACAATGTTTGGTTGCTCTGAATGTGAATGGATTTATACAGCGCTTCTCTAACCACTGGCCACCCAAAGCGCTTTACAACACTGCCTCCCATTCACCATTCCCGCACACATTCACACACCGACGGCGGAGTCAGCCATGCCAGGCGACAGCCAGCTCGCGGGCAGCAGTTAGGGTCAGGTGCCTTGCTCAAGGACACCGCGACAACCTTCAGGTTACCAGGCAACCCACTCTACCCCCTGAGCTACTGCCGCTGTAGTCTGAGGCTCTATCTGGCACTGTCTTTGGTAATGAGTTTAAAGTGTTTAGTTCATGATTGGTCTAACACTAAGATAAGAGGAGGAGGGGAATAGTGTCTTTCACTCGGTGGTCAAAGGGGGGGGTTCTCTGAAAACATCTTCCCCCACAGTGAATGTCTGTTTGTATGCTTTTTGATGGCTGATGATGTACAGTTTGTGAATTGCTCTGATGTTTGGAGCTCAAATACAACGTCTCCGTCACCGGCGGTCCTGTCTTCTGATCCCAGCTTTGTGGGAGGGGTGGCGAGGTTAACAGTAGCATTATGGGAACAGTAGTTTAAATTGACCCCTCTCTTTGGCCTCCAAACCTGTCTTTGTGAAACTCTGAATGTGCGGCAGATAACTTCAGAGTCAATAAGGCATTGTTTGGACAGGAAGCATTTCTGTATCGATGCTGGAATATTTTCTTAAGGAGCGGCCTCCCCGGGGACAAAGGCCTCTCTATTTTTTATTTTCTTGGAACATGACATTGACTATTCATTCGGAGCTTAGACAAACAGTTTTTGAAATAACAAGATAAGGACGATAAAACAGAGGAGGGCTTGGAGGGGCGCTTAGGTAATGGGCAAACACAAACAGGGTTTGTACAGTGCTGTTATTGTTTGGACTGTGCATGGAATCACTCATCCCAACAGCAGCCAACTGCCAAAGGCACAGCAGACGCAGCGTGTGTGTGTGTGTGTGTGTGTGTGTGTATGTGTGTTGTCGAGTTTCCTTCTGTCAGAAAACACACACACACGCCCCTTGAGTAAAGTCACACACACACCGGTGTTGTACTTGCACACACCCGTCCGTTTCACAACTGTTTTCCCAGAACATCCTGTTGATACTAGCTTTAGTGTCCTAGTCAAACATCTCAGAGTCATCTCCTGGCCTCCTCCTCTCGCTCGGCTCTCCAGGACCTGGTTTGGTGTTTGTGTTTTGTGTTTTGTTGGTTGCTGCGTGTTTGATTAGTCATCATCAGGGCGCTAACAGCACTTTGACCCTGCCTCGTTATGTTAGGAATAGTCACAGTGTGGGGATTCTTGAACCTTTTGTTTGATGCTGCTGATCTCAACAGTCTTCTCCTCCGGACTGAGACGGCGTTCACAAACCACTTGACCCCCGGGCCCTCTCTTTCATTGTCCTCCCCATCAACACATTTTCTGCTTGGCTGTTTGAAGTTATTGATGACCTTTCTGGGTTTTTTCCACTTGGCTAACCTCTTTCATGCACCAGCGGGCCGAGCCTTTGGCGTTCAGATGTAAACTGCGATATTCTGCGGTAGTTAGCGCCGCCGTGATGCCAATGAAGAGGGGATTGCTGGATAGGCTGTTTGGGCCGGACTAATTATGCATTCAGAGGTCAGGGAGGGAGAGGCGCCACAATGTGTGGCGTGGCGTGTGGCCTGTGATAGAGTTGAACACAGGCCAGTATTGTCATTTATATTTGCCATATTTTCATATTCATAATTGTTTCAGTACAATATTACTGCCAACGATATAAATGTGCTTTGAGCATGTGTATAAGCAACATTTATTAGTATAAACCGAGTATAACCAGGATATATTGACAATTAGCTTTAATTGACACTATTGTTGAAAATATTAATAATAATATCCTCATTTGGTCCTTCTCTAAAGCAGCCAAACAATATCATAAACAATAAAAGTGACTTTGTGAAGGGTCCATCCTCCCACGTCTCCGCGCCGGCCCGTCGGCCCCGGTGTGGGTGCCGTGCGCCCTTTCCTGGTTTGCTCAAAGCGGTGTGTCCCGCGGCCCCTCGCGCCCTCACCGGGCCCCCGCTCTAGCACCGGCCCTGGACCACATCAGTTACGCTGTCTCGCAGAGGCCAGTGGGACATCCACAAGACAAATTTGCCAGTAATGCGAAGGCAGAGAACGAGCCGTCCAGCGCTCGCTCTGCTCGGAGACGTGTCGGGGTGATGGGTGGGCCTGGCGGCGGCGGCGGCGGCGGCGGCGGCGGCGGCGGCGACCGGGCCTGATGATTGATACGAGGGGGCCGGTCGCTGCAGGTAATAGTTGGCCCTGGCATTAGGGGGCCGGACATATTTTAGGCCTAAGGGGGCGAGCACCAGCAGGCCAGTGATTACTGCAACATAAACAGAGGTCCAGCAGAGGTCCCAGCCTGACAGAACCATAAACTAAGAGCGGTGTCAGAGACCTCCTCTCCCCCCAGCCCCCCCCGGACCCTCCCTGTATGTGATGGGGCAGCAGTGCCGGTGTAAAGAGGCGCGAGCACCGAGGGGGTATTTTTTATTCGCTGGATGATGGCCTGAAACTGATGTCATTATGATCCTTAAATCAACTTTCTGCTTGCTTGAACATGGTCGCCAGGGGTGCGCGGGGAGGGGGACAAGGACAGGAAAAGGTTGAAGAGCTCGGCCCGTCTCGCTGCCAGAGATACCTGCAGCGGGGAAATTGAGTTGGGCCGCCGGCGATCCATCAAGAGCTCCAACAACATCCATCTTTGAGGAGCGCGCGTCCACATTCCCCCGTCGTAATGAGCCTGAGTGGCCAGGCGTTGAAGAATGGAAACCGGGGGGAAGATAAACCGATTCAGTGTTTAAAGGACGGACAAACCCCCCCCCCCCCCCCCAAAAAAAAAGAGAAAGGAGAGATGGATTCAGGGGTGGATGTCATTACACCACCCAATGTAGTCAGACGGCCACCCTCCCTCTGCGAGGTGGAGGACGGGGTTTGTCCAAACACTGAACATAATCCCTTTCAGCGCCGCGTTCCCGTAATGACATTTCGCCGTCGTTTACGGGGGATCAGGAACCGCGGCCCTCGCCACAAACTCACAGAGATCCAATGACGCTTTGGTTAGGGTGGGCTCGGGAAGGAAGACGGAGAGACCCATAAAACCCCACGCTGGATCCAGGAAGAGACGTCTTCTGTCCCACACTCCGTCACTCCCCCCCCCTCCCCCTCTGCCTCCTCTCCCTCCTCTTCCTCCTCCCCCTCCTCTTCCCCCTCCTCTTCCTCCTCCCCCTCCTCTTCCTCCTCTTCCTCCTCTTCCTCCTCCCCCTCCTCTTCCTCCTCCTTCTCCCCCTCCCCCTCCTCTTCCTCCTCCCCTTCTCTTCCTCCTCTTCCTCCTCTTCCTCCTCCCCCTCCTCTTACTCCTCCTCTTCCTCCTCCTCCTCCTCTTCCTCCTCCCCCCTTCCTCTTCCTCCTCTTCCTCCTCCCCCTCCTCTTCCTCCTCTTCCTCCTCTTCCTCCTCTTTCTCCTCCCCCTCCTCCCCCTCCTCTTCCTCCTCCCCCTCCTCACAACGCGCGGGGTCTGGCCGCGGCGGTTTCGTCCCAGTAAACAGCGGCAGCGGGGTCACAGGGACTGCTGGGTAATTGAGACCCCCGCCCTGTCAAGCGCATCGGCTAAAAATACATCGCCCACTGTCACTGGGCACCAAGTGGGGGGGGGAAAAATGAACGCTGCTGCTGCCGCTGTCGGGGGCGGGGGGGGTGGGCTGGCGCCCCCATCATCGGTGACCTTCCCCTTGTCCGGCCTCAACTGTAGCCCGGAGGAAGCCCCCCCCCCTCTCGCCACACTGTAACCACGACGATGACAGCAGCTTGGGCGACGCAGGCCGCGCCGCGGGGTTATACCGTGTCACGGGAGCGGGGTGCGGTTAGCGCACATCAAGGCGCTGGGGGTGCGGGTTGGGGTTAGGGGGTGTGGGTTAGGGTTAGGGGGTGTGGGTTGGGGTTAGGGGGTGCGGGTTGGGGTTAGGGGGTGTGGGTTGGGGTTAGGGGGTGCGGGTTGGGGTTAGGGGGTGTGGGTTGGGGTTAGGGGGTGCGGGTTGGGGTTAGGGGGTGTGGGTTGGGGTTAGGGGGTGCGGGGTCGGGGTTAGGGGGTCGGGGTTAGGGGGTGGGGGTCGGGGTTAGGGGGTGCGGGGTCGGGGTTAGGGGGTGCGGGTCGGGGTTAGGGGGTGCGGGTCGGGGTTAGGGGGTGCGGGTCGGGGTTAGGGGGTGCGGGTCGGGGTTAGGGGGTGCGGGTTGGGGTTAGGGGGTGCGGGTTGGGGTTAGGGGGTGCGGGTTGGGGGTTGGGTTAGGGGGTGCGCGGGTTAGGGGTTAGGGGGTGCGGGTGGGGGTTAGGGGGTGCGGGTTAGGGTTAGGGGGTGCGGGTTGGGGTTAGGGGGTGCGGGTTGGGGTTAGGGGGTGCGGGTTGGGGTTAGGGGGTGCGGGTTGGGGTTAGGGGGTGCGGGTTGGGGTTAGGGGGTGCGGGTTGGGGTTAGGGGGGGTGCGGGTTGGGGTTAGGGGGTGCGGGTTGGGGTTAGAGGGTGCGGGTTGGGGTTAGGGGGTGCGGGTTAGGGTTAGGGGGTGCGGGTTGGGGTTAGGGGGTGCGGGTTGGGGTTAGGGGGCGATAAAGGGTCCCGTGTGAGCAGCAGTCCCATCGGAGTCGTCTCACTGCTGTGAGCGCTCTCCGTCTCGGCAGAGTCCTCTCGCCTCATTACGCCAACGTTCTCCATTACTGGCATAATTAAAATCTTTAGTAGCTTATCAAATTAAAACTATTTTTGCTGATCGTATTGAGATCTTCACCTCGCAGTTATTTTTTTCTTCCCCCCTTTCTTTCTTTCTTCCTTTCTTCTTTCTTTCTTTCTCTCCTTTTTTTTCTTTCTTAGACACACATGCACACAACAGGAATAAATTAAGAATAAGCGTTTTGCACACAGTGTTTACAATCTGGTGCTTGGAAGGAGCCCTCCTGGTGTCTGCAGCGCCGGGTGACGAGAGGGGCTGGTGGTGGTGGAGGGTGTAAACCCAAGGAGATAAGCACGTGCAAATCATCTTCCATTTAAGCCCGTGCTCATTCTGAGAATGGATTTAATTAATTGTAATGTTAAACGAGTTAGCCTGCTGCCATTTAATTTCCACCAGATATCCAGAGGGGCCTCATTTCTCCTTTTTTTGCTCCTTCTTCACCGGAGCCTCCTCAAAGACCTACGTCCTCAACGCAAACGTTTAGCTTTTTTTCCGTGTTGGATGTTTTTGTAAAAGCGTGCCATTATTACAAACAAACAGCGCTCTTTGTCTGACACAAGCAAAGTGAGCCAACAAAGGCTGGTTTCGGTACACACGGAAACCAGGGTGTACAAATAGTATCATCCTCCGTCATCCCCCCGTGGCGCCCTGGGCGGCGCTCCTGTCACTCGGAGGCGGCACTCGGGGGACGGAGTAAACAAGCACTTGTTGGGTTTGTATTTACGCGTGTGGTTCTGTCTTGAAGGGGATTCTTATGTTCCCTCTTTTGGCGTGCGCCGCACTGTGCTTGACTTGTTTAATGTGGTTTAAGTCTTCTGTGTCAATTGAAGGCGGCGCAGAGCTTTAAGTATTTTGCACATTAATGCGTTTTTCCAGAATATTCCCCCAGGGTGCGATTGTTATGCTGAGGCAGAGGGGTGGGCTTGTGTGTGTTCCAACGCTGTGTCTCCTTTGTAAACTTTTTGTTTTTTTTGTACGTGTGTGTGTGTGTGTGTGTGTGTGTGTGTGTGTGTGTGTGTGCGTGTGCGTGTGCGTGCGTGTGTGATTGTGTAGTGTGCCCCCCTTACAACCCCTCCATTGTGTTCTGTTTGTCTGGCAGAGAGAAAAAAAGATGGTGATTATTCAGATTTCATGCCTTGTCTGGATGTTAATTATTTACTGTGGGCATGTAATGTGCTTGAATGCCAGGGATGTGTGTCTGTGTATGTGAGAGTGTGTGTCTGTGTGTGTGTGAGTGTGTGTGCGTTTGTGTGTGTGTGTGTGTGCGCCCGTGTGTGTCTGTGAGTGTGTGTGCGTTCGTGTGTGTGAGTGTGTGTGCGTTTGTGTCTGTGTGTGTGCGCCCGTGTGTGTGTGTGTGTGTGCGCCCGTGTGTGTGTGTGTGTGTGTGAGTGTGCGTGCGTGCGTTCGTGTGTGTGTGTGAGTGTGTGTGTGTGCGCCCGTGTGTGTGTGTGTGTGTGTGTACAAACACGCCTTAGATCACGCAGAGGGAGGGGGGCAGAGAGAGATGGGAGGACAACAGTTTTTCCTCCGTGTTCTTCCCATGTAGTGGAATACTTTCTAATTAACACCGCGGCCTTTGTTTACCCAGGCTTTGATTTAATTATCCGCCGCCGTCATCAGCCGCGGCGAGGACGGGCGCCGGATTAGGGCGACTAATTGATTTAATTATCCAATTTGTTTGTGGCAGGCATGATTCCTGCCGAACTGCAGCAGCTGTGGAAGGAGGTGACGAATGCGCACGTGAAGGAGGAGCACAGCAACGGAGGCCATCACCACAACAACAACAACAACAATGGCCACCGGGGCCTAGACCTGTCCTCCCCGACCCTGCCAAAGAACCCCCACCACAACCAGCCCCCCCCCACCAACGGACAGTACCAAAGCCACAAGAGAGACGGGTGAGGCCACGGCCCCTCTCGTTGTACCGCAGCGTCCGGTCAATAGCCCCCCCTCTTCATAGACCAACACAACGCAACAGACACAACACACACTGAGGGGGTGCAGGGGTCACGGGGTGTTACTCCGGGGGGGTTCTGAGTTCATATTCAATGTCTATATCCCCCCAGCCTCTAACCAGCTCTGTAATGCCAGGTATCTTAAATAACATCTATTTACTCTACAGTCACAGTCGATAAAAGGTCTAAACTAAAGATACAAAGAGACTCTACTGGCTATGAGTATGAAGAACAAGAGCTGCCATGTTTCAGTCTTCCTGCGTCTACTACTCAGTAACAACACCAGCCCAAACTCCTGCTATGTGTGCTGTTTCTATTTCAACCGCTAGCTTCTCTCTGGGCCCAGAGATGATGGACGCGTGGTCTCTGTTGGACTGCTAGCCTACGGTATGATGAGCTTTAATTTGTAGCTCCTATTTTCATTGAAGCACAGCCCCTGGGGCAGCGGGAGAGTAGTGAAGGTACTATTAATGACAGAGAACGGCAGTCAGCGGGGGCCTGGGAGTTTATCATAGAGATACCGAAGCTTTGTCACACTCCCATTCCTGTACCAGTGGAAAACAGGTGACAGAACACTAACCAGTCCCTTAAATCAAAAGATGTTAGGGACTTTTCCCTTATAACCGGCTTTGTCACTGGAAAGCAGGACGAGGTGCGGAGGAAGTGATGCCGTCGATAAACACCAACCTCCCTGCGTGATGCAACGAGACGCTACATCACTCTTTAAAAAGGAGAGCGTGTCATAATGAGTAGGAAAGAAATGAAGAGGAAAGATGTTGAGCGCTCCTACGCAGTTGGAGACGGTTAACTCAATCCTCCCAACAAATGATGGACTTCCCACCGTCCTGCCAGCCTCCTGGGCCGGCGTCGGTGTCTTTAAGGAACCGGTCCTGGAGCTGCCTGCACCCTGGCTGGTTTTCTCACACCGCACCGCGATCTGTTGAACCAGCAGTGAGGGGAAGAGCAAGCCTTGGGGGCGCGCTGAGCTCACTGCACAACATCTGACTTGAGTTCCGCTGATCAAAACCAACCGCGTCATTTCGGATGCAGAGCCGAGTAAGGAACCTGTTTAGCACACTAAACCAGCCGTCGGAAGGGGAAGGGGAGGTGGAGCAGGGGAGGGAGGGAGGGAGAGAGAGGGGGGAGGGAGGGAGGGAGAGAGAGAGAGGGAGAGGGGGAGAGAGAGGGAGTTAATGCATCGTGTCAGTGTAGGACAAATAATAGAGATGAGGAGAGAGGTGGCCGAGGCTATGATGGTGAGCCACGACCACAGGGAGATTTATCTTTAGAAAGTTGTCCACTGGGATAGACATGTATACGTTTAATACTAATAGAATAGCAGCAGAAACGGCCACCATCAGCCGTCAAAGATGCTTCCCTTCCCCTCGTCTCTATGACCCTTTTCCAAATGCGCGCACACACAAATACACACTGAGGAGAAGATGTACTCGTGCGCCGCCTGCACCTGAGTCAAACCCCCGCAGGAATGTTGTCCAGCATCCAGCGGCTCACAATGTGTTGCTTGTGTGACACCAAGCTCACCCCCCCCCCCCCCCCCCCCCACGGCCCCCTCCCACAAGGGGAGACCAATGGAGGGACAGCGCCCTAATCATCTGGCAACATCTGTCGCTTAGTGTCTGATATTAAGGAAGCCATCATCAGTGGTTCAACATGCAACGCAGGTGAAGGAAGACCGTCTGGGTTTAAAATAACCACATCAAACCAGTTAAAAAACAGTCGTCTTGAAGCATAACTCAGAGCAAATTTTTAGCACTTGCCTCCCCACTCCCTCGTCCTCTCTCTCTCTCTCTCTCTCTCTCTCTCTCTCTCTCTCTCTCTCTCTCTCTCTCTCTCTCTCTCTCTCTCTCTCTCTCTCTCTCTCTCTCTCTCTCTCTCTCTCTCTCTCTCTCTCTCTCTTCTCTCTCTCTCTCTCTCTCTCTCTCTCTCTCTCTCTCTCTCTCTCTCTCTCTCTCTCTCTCTCTCTCTCTCTCTCTCTCTCTCTCTCTCTCTCTCTCTCTCTCTGTTCTCTCTCTTCTCTCTCTGTCTCTCTCTCTCTCTCTCTCTCTCTCTCTCTCTCTCTCTCTCTCTCTCTCTCTCTCTCTCTCTCTCTCTCTCTCTCTCTCTCTCTCTCTGTCTCTCTCTCTCTCTCTCTCTCTCTCTCTCTCTCTCTCTCTCTCTCTCTCTCTCTCTCTCTCTCTCTCTCTCTCTCTCTGCTCTCTCTCCCCCCTCTCTCTCCCCCCCTCTCTCTCTCTCTCTCCCTCCCCCCCCTCTCTCCCCCTCCCCCCCTCTCTCTCCCTCTCCCTCTCTCTCTCTCTGTCATTCCAGCTGTGAATTACCCACACAGATTTCCTTTCACACAGACACACTCGATAAGCAGCAGCACGGGAAAAGACAAAATGGGGGCAAAACAGTTCCTATTAAACACGGCATGATGCTAATTTAGATTTATAGAAACTCCTTTGGTAATCCTTTCATGTGTATTATTTTTTAAGATTTTAAATCACATAAATATCCGTAGCGTTGCGCCTCTCTGTTTGATGATGCAGCCTCATCTCTCTAATCGGACTCCACGGGAAGGAGCGGGCTGAAACATTATAACGTGTGATTGCTCCACGCAAGCCTCTCGGAGAAGAGAAAGCTGTCTGTGCGTTATAATCCTGGGATTTGAATAATCAGGTTGGAGATAATGGCCTGGCCCGTACCGGGGCCGTAAATAGAGAACAGCGGCCTCATCCTCCCGACTGAACTTAATGAACTTTTAATTGATGCGGTTTTGCCCGTCCTTTTGTCATGCTACAGAAACAAGCTGCCTCCCTCCCCTTACGGATGGGGCCTGTTTTTCCCGGCTGGCTTCAGATTGGTTTACAGCTGGCCCCCTAAGTAGCGTGTAGTTAGTTTCATGTGTCATATCAAATCTTCCCAGGCACAGCGACGCCTGCAACTAAAACCTTAAGTGCATCTAGAGGCATCGCCCGCCCCGGCATATTGCACTTCCGTCTTAAGGAAGGGGGGGGGGGGAGAAATTCAATCACCGGCCCCACCAGCCTGACACTGAAACACGGCGCGCACGTGCTCACACTTGAGGCAAAAGCCTCCAGCAACCAAGTCATGACAAACCGCCGTGGCTCGTGTGTGCAGGCCGATGACAAGCAGCCCCCCGTCAGTCATTACAGTGCCCCCCACCCCCCACCCTGAAACCCTATGGGAGTGCACACACGCGCACACACGCGCACACACACTCGCCCAAGCGAGACGGTTTATCTTTGTTCAATGACTTGCTTATTTAAATGAAATGCTTCCGATCTGTATCTGACATCAATTCCCCGTCCGGCGCGGGGTAGCGCTGGGTAGCTAGCTAGCGAGGGAGGGCGCCGCCACACAAAGCACTTGGCCCACTTTGTTTCCCGGCAACCGTCAGCCGAAGTGGCGCTCTGGGGACTGTAACGACTGCAATCGGTTAAGCAGATAAATAATCTGATTTAGGACAACACTCCCCTCTCTCGCGGCTTTAATTTGTTTTACAGCAGGAAGATTGTAATTAAATCATTTAGGGTAAAACCGTTGAGTGGCAGCGAGAGAAATGGAGGAGGAGGAGGAGGAGGAGGAGGAAGATGGGTGGAGTGGTTTGAAACCGAAGGGGTGGTGTTTGTGTGTTTGTGTGTTTGTGTGTTTGTGTGTTTGTCGGGGCTGAGATTGCTTTCTATCAGTCCTCTCCGTCTGGAGGGGAAGAGAGAGGCAGAGTCGAGTAGCGTCGACTTTGTCAACTGCGCTCCAACTCTCTGACCCTCGGTGGTGGACATCCATCTTTCCTTCTGATAGATTCAGACCATCAGCCAAGTGGACCATTGATCAGGACTTCCTCTTCCTCCTCTTGCACCCAGATGTTTTTTGGGGGGCTTCCCTTGTGTGTTTTTTTTTTTTTGACGGGGGCTATGTACAAACTCAGGGCAACACCTGTAAGGTTCAGCCGGTCTGGCCCTGCCTTAATCCTCTGCTTTGTTCTCCGGGCGGAGGGGGGTCCTGCCTTAGGGCCGTCACGGGGTAGGTTCAGCTGCCTTCCCTCGCCTGCCTCGGCGCCGCTATACTATCAGTGTGACAGACCTGTCAAGGGCGCGATTCAAACTTAACACAGCGGCACAGAGCTGCAAACCAATTTTTCTTGGACTGAACGAGGTCACAAGTGGAGCGACAAGCCTGCAAATGGAAAAAGCGTAGCTGTTACCGCTAATGTCGCCCATTTGGTGTGAATCCGGTCATTTAGCGACATTTAGCCACACCGCCATTTTAAATAAGAGAGAGACTCTTCTGCCGGCAGTCCTCAGAGGTGCATTGTGTGCACCTCGTGCCCAGCGCACTCCACATTTCAATATCTTATTAATACACAATTAAGTGACAATCCTGCCTGGAACGAATTAAGAAAGGATCTCTTTAAATTAAAAAACATCCCAGAGCTTCCCCCCCCCTGTCCACACATTTCCTTGTTGGAAACCAATTACAGTAGGTCCTTGGCCATCTATTTATTAGCTGTATCAAAACAGAGGTCTTGACGTGAATGCATAATTTATAATTGAATTAGAAAATAAATTCTGACTTTTGACAGAGAGAGAGGGCGAGAGAGGGAGTGAGAGAAATGCTAACCACATTCAGAACTGCTTGACTGCCTCCTAATTGCAATGCAATTATCACATGTTACGAACAATGTGAACTCTTAAGCAAGTAATTATAACACAGGAAGACCTGTGACAGTCCCTCCAAATGTCCCCACTTCAAGTACAGCCTTGCTTACAACGATACAAATTAGATTTTAATCCGAACATTGGCCTATTTAATCCCGCAAAATTGGCGCGCCAAGATTAAATTAAATCCTTTTCATTTTTTGTTAATTTGGTTTTTCCAAACTGCAATTTGAATCCGAGACAGATGGATGCGTATGATTGGCTGAACAAAACAAAGTCAAATTGTTATTCAATTATTATTATAATATCATACGGGTGTGTTGGTGTGTGTGTTTCAAGGCATTTTAAATCACAAAGACAGTCCTCTGAATAACTCAAAGAGAATACAATGTTGTGCGCTATCTTTATGCAGAGAGCGAATAGACACTATTACCCGAGCCGTGTTCAGGGTGTAGTGGTGAAAAGAGGTGGAGGAGGAGGAGGAGGAGGAGGTGGAGGAGGGGAGCTGATTACTGGAGCTACCAGGAGCACAGGTGGCAGCGATATAGGCCAGTTCCCCCAGGCTCCTGTCTGGCTGAGAGTTGTAGATCTTGCTCTGGGTTTCGGGAGCTCTTACCAGACCGCAGACCCTCAGTGTCTCTGCCTTCCCCGTCCAACCCCCCCCCCCCGCCCCAACACACACCTCCATCCTGCTCAGAGTATTCCTCACTGGTATGGAAACAACACAGTGATGGGAGGTTATTTATTTTGGTTTTGGTCTCTCCCGTTGACATCTCATTTTTCTTCTGGGGTAGAGTTCGTCTGGCAGAGTTCAGGAGAGCCTGCCAACTCACAGAGATAAACCCCGCCGGAGCAGAACTGATCAGGGTTCGGGTTTGGCCAAGGATCAGTAACACCAAATAATTACATATTGATTCACTTCCTCCTCCTCTTCCTCTTCTTCTTACGTAAGGTTCATCTCCACATCATCTTGACGGCCCCCCGGTTGCCAGACATTTAAGTGTGAGGGGCACGTGTCAATGTGTCACCCCTCCTCACTCCAAAACCCTCTCGTCATGAGATGACCACATCCTGTTTAAAGGACCAATTAAAACACAACCATGAAACCGTGTTGTTACCTGATGATATACCTCTGGTCTGTGGTGCTAACCGTGTCCTCTCCCCCTGTGTGTGTGTGTGTGTGTGTGTGTGTGTGTGTGTGTGTGTGTGTGTGTGTGTGTGTGTGTGTGTGTGTGTGTGTGTGTGTGTGTGTGTGTGTGTGTGTGTGTGTGTGTGTGTGTGTGTGTGTGTGTGTGTGCCCAGGTCCTTGCTAGAAGAGCCCTCCCACCACAGCCACCCCCTCTACGGTCACGGCGTGTGCAAGTGGCCCGGGTGCGAGGCGGTGTTTGACGACTACCACTCGTTCCTCAAGTAAGGAAGGCTTTGTCTCTACTGGGGGCCCCCCTCCGTTTAAGGAAGGCTCTGTCTCCACTGGGGGCCCCCCACCGTTTAAGGAAGGCTCTGTCTCCACTGGGGGCCCCCCACCGTTTGTTGTTGTTGTTGTTGTTTTTAGCGGGGTGCTGCTGCCCCCTGGTAGCGCTGCCTCGGGCCGAGCAGCGTCGCTGAGGCGGGGTCTCCGTCGCAGCGCGGCAGGGGCCTCCTTGCTCCTGTGATAAGTGGCGTTCCCATGGCGACGGGGGGCCATTTTTCCCAAACAAACAAGGAGGAGGATGTTTATCTGTGGCGGCCGACACTCTGGGCGCTCCACATGTTTGCCCTTGTCACTGGACGCGAGTGTGTGTGTGTGTGTGTTTGAATGGGTCAGTGTGTGTGTGTATGTGTGATGTTCTGTGTGTGTGTGTGTTGGTGTGTGTGTGTGTGTGTGTGTGCTGTTGTTCGTTTGGCTGCCTCCCTCAGCTCTTTTCTGTCTTTTCACCCTGTGGTCTGTTTGTCTTTCAGCTTTCTTTCTCATGCTCTGCCTCTCTCACTTCTTTTCAGTTTGTTTTGTTTGTTTGTAGAAGCACAATAAGGCTGCTTTCTGCATGCTAAGCGGAAATGTACTGTGTGTG
>OLKM01001815.1:43747-51247 GCA_900291075.1 Melanogrammus aeglefinus | reverse complement strand
TTGTTGTGACCTGATCAGACCTCATACGTTCGGCCCCTCGGTGATGATTGTTTTAGTGGTTTTTAATTCTGTGTTTTGCCCCCTCTCAGCCCCCTCCTGTAGACTATTTGCGGTCGCCAAGCAGAATGTCGAGTTACGGAATCATATTTTTCTGTCATTTATTCGACAATATTCCGAGCGCCACCAACCTGAACCATAGGCCACGCCTACACACACACACACACACACACACACACACACACACACACACACACACACACACACACACACACACACACACACACACACACACACACACACACACCCTGTTCCATGAAGTCCGTGGGCAATGCACTACTCGTAATGAAGGTTCTCTCGCCACGCACCAATGAAGTCTAATTTAACCTACCAATGAATGACAGAGAAATCGTGCCGGTTATGATTTGTCTCCTGAAATTATACTGTAGGGGGGACGGGGGGGAGACGGGGGGAGACGGGGGAGACGGGGAGACGGGGGGGAGACGGGTCCTTCCAGTGGAGCATGTCGAGGGCGAAAACCAACTCAATCCCAGATAACGACACGAGACCTTTTTATATCTCTCTCTGTGTTTCGTTGTTTTTTTCGCTTCCACCACCACGCCATCCAGGCGTCTTTAGCCAATCACGCGTCATCTTTCGTTTCTTTCTTCCACGGCGGAGCAATTACGTTCATCACGGTTTGCCGTCGTTTGAATGAGGACCCCCCCCCCTTCCTTCATATAGTTCGTCACCCCGCGCAACACGCCATGTTGGCCGTCTCAGCGGTTAGGCCGTGGTAAACAATCCACCAATCAGAGGCTTCCTTTCATGGAGCGCCCGCCCGGGACTCGCAATAACCAATGACTGAACATTCCAACGTTTGACAGGCGCGGCCGAGGGCCAATAGGGAGAGAGGATACAGTACACACGCCGTGGACATGGGTCCAGCACGCCCAAAGGTCAATACCCAGACTGCAACTATTAACGTGTTGGAACGCAAAAATAGACACATTTTAAGATTGAGTGACAAAAGGAATCGTCATTACTGATAAATCAACCACTTTTTTGTTTTTTATTTATAACTTTCTTTTTAAATGTTTTAACTGGCATTTATTGTTGTTGATGCATCTGATACTGTGTTCTGTGAGTACCAAAGATAATCTACTAAGTCAAAGAATTGTTTTTCTCTCCACGCAATAGGCAACATAGTGTAATGGCCAAATATTTCTCCTGCGCTCTCTCCCATCGGATTAGGAAGGATTATGTACGACGTCAAAAATAATATCAGATTTAAGTAGACGGGGAGAACTGGGATAGAAGCTTTGTCTACTTGATAAAATACAAAATAAAAACCAAAATCGGTTGGCTTTAAGCGGACATCTGTACCGCACCCTACTATTTTTAGTTTCTTGCTTTTTTCAGTGACCAAAGCAGAATGGGGGACGTAGAGAGGGTCTTCCACCGAGTTTATGACCCAATTAGGGGAACAGCGTGTCTGCTCAGCCAATCAGGAGGAGGCACTGTACCCTCACTGCTGTACAGTGGAGAGAGTACACATATAGAGTGGTTGTAAGTTACACCACGGATAGAAATTAACAGAACATTGCAGTGGAGTTCAAGAGAAAAGCTTTGGCAGAGACAAATAGGGGAACATGAATCTGTACTTGGACTGGACCACAAAGTGATTGACTGTTATCGTTTGTCATGTTTCTTTAAGAGCGGGGGAGAGACGGGGGGCTTCCTCATGACCTCTCGCTGCCTCTTCATGCGTGTCAGATCTCAGACGATTGTATGCCATGTTTTGAAGTTTGTTTTTACTCGTCGCTTGAAACGTGACACTTGGCTCCTCTCTGGCTAAGGTGGCGAAAAAGAGTGTTGTTTTTTGTTCATCTTTTGTTGTTGTTTTTTGTTCATCGATTGTTGTTTGTAGTTCCTGTCCACGTAAAAAACAACATTTTTTTCATATTAAAACAGAAACACTCCTGTCCACCAACTAAAGCTGGGTGCGAGGTACTTCATGACAATTGTTGTTTTGTTCATTGAACCAACCTCTTCACCGTGCATTGTTTCAACCAGCTTGTAAGAAGATTTGAGGAGTGATTTACGAGTTACATGTAATGTCCCACCACACACACACACACACACACACACACACACACACACACACACACACACACACACACACAACACACACCACCAACACACACACACACACACACACACACACACACACACACACACACACACACACCACATTCAAAGGGTCCATTGCTAGGTCAAGTTATTCTTGTCCTCAGAATGTGTGGCTCGAGCCCAGACTAAAGATAACGGCATTAGAAGACGTAATACCTCATTCCAGACCTATAGGGAGGGATTCCGTTTGAACCAGAGAGAGACAACATTTCATTCAGTTGCTCTTCCGTGTCTTGCGTGTGTGTGTGTGTCTGAAACTGCAGAGAGGAAATATATTTAAACCACGTAGAGAGACTCAAATGAGTTGCTTATTTGGTGGGTTATTCATGTTCTGTTTTTCTTCCAATCTAAACCTCAGGCCACGGGTTGGCTAACGTTGGGTCGTCTTTGAGATGTTTTCCACCAACAGGTTGTTTGTGCGTTGTCTGTGTCGCCCCCAGTCTCCTTCTCCCCCCTGAATCCTTCTGTTTTCTGTTGATCGCGTTTTTCTTTTCTTTACAAAGATCCACCAATGCATCTGATTCCCGTGTTGGCTTTCGTCGCCCGTAACCACTCGGTTCTTTGACTTCGACTTTTGAAATAGCTACCAAATGAGAAAGAAAACACAAAACGCTGTATGTATTGGAAACGCAAACTGTGCTGCAAATAATGTATTTGACGTAGTAAGCCATGGCGTTGGATGACAACAGGAAAAAAAGAGGGAAGATACGGTATCCGCAGCGAGTGAGGGGGGCGGGGGTTTGGGGGTCGAACACAATTTTCTGTATTTTAAACTGTAATATAGATGAACCAGACTTTTCTGGGTTATTGTTAAATGACCTAAGCATTTTGTACAGAAGATTTTTTTGGTTTTCTCTTTTTCCTTCTCTCTGTGCTGAAGCTGATTTTTTTATACGTTGGTTTCGACGGTCCAACCACTGGCGGCGGCGGGCGCCTGTAGACCGCTCGGGGGGCCGCGGGGCCGAGGGGCTGCATGAGTTATTCCAGGGGTGGGGGGATGGGTAGGGGGGGGTCCTTAGGGAACGGGCTCTGGGTAGAGTGGTCTGTAATAATATAAGTGTGTATCAAACTAATGATATTTTCTATGAAACTATCAGGGGGATAAAGAAAAAGAAGAAAAAAATATGCAGTGCCAAGATGTAAAGAATAAAGTTTTTCTTTGTTTTGTTGAGAATTGAGTTCACTCTCGCACATGGAAAGTGTGTCCTTATCGTCATCGACATCCACGTCATCGCCATCTTAATTGTTTAAACTGTTTAGGCGGTTTAAAGAATAATTTAGCCCATGTTCTTCGATTATTCTTTTTTTTAACTCAGACCACCTGTCACCGGTGGTCTCGCTGACCCGAGCATTCGAAACATGCAATAAAATTGCCAGTTGGTCAGATTGTTTCCTCGCGTCTCTCCTTGTCTGTATCTGTATTATTATATTATTATTATTATTATTATTATTATTATTTATGTTGGTCAGTATGGAGTCAACGTTGTGGTAGCGGATGCCCTTTTGACCTTTGTTGAGGGCAAATTAGCTTTTGCTAGCCCTAACTGCACGATTGGGCAAGTATATACAAAAGGGAAAAGAAATGACGGAAAAGCGACTGAAATATAGAAAACTGATTTTAGTGAAGAAACGCTGGAAGCATTCATCCCTTATTAACTGAAATGGTTCCAAATATTTTCCCATGTGTACACCTCATACACTAGACAATGATTTAAACTCCCGCTATGGAGAAGCCTATGTTTGTACCCCCAGTACACGGTATCCCACATTACCTCCTAGCCTCTACGGAGCTGGCGGCTGGCGCCACCGCCATGCCCGCCTCGACATTAAATTATCTCGCAATTAAAAGAGACACTTAAACTGTCCTCTCCTAACAGCAATTTAGGTAACTGCATTTGATAAGTCATAAATTGCCGTCGCATTAAAAATTCCATGAAAAATATTGTTGGTGTGAGATGTGTGCAGGAACGTCTCGGTAGGAGGCCAACGCCGAGGCCTGGGCTGTGTTTTTTTTATGGCGGAGGTTGGGGGGGTCACGTTGTCCACTAAACAGCAGACAGAGATCAGGTCTAAGCACTTTTAATCTTGTGAAACAAGCAATTACAAATAGTCGCATTGATTCGTTAAAAAGCTTCGGGTGACATAAATCGTTCCTGCGCTCAGCTTATTGCACCGATAAATAAATGTCAAGTGCATTATTAATTAAGAGCTTTGAAAGACAAGATTTAATGCAAATGATATAAAAATCTTGAGCCATCTTTAGCAGGGCTATATTTCCGCCAGTTTGTGTGTGTGTGTGTGTGTGTGTGTGTGTGTGTGTGTGTGTGTGTGTGTGTGTGTGTGTGTGTGTGTGTGTGTGTGTGTGTGTGTGTGTGTGTGTGTGTGTGTTTGGTGACGTGCGTTGCCGTTTGCGTACAGTAAATAATAGTAGACTAACAGGATCTCTCCTTTATCCGGAGTGGGTGTCCATGGCAGGTTGTTCTCATGTTTGGATTTCCAGGCGTGTTCTGCAGATGCGTGGGTTGGAATCCAAAAGCAATTCAACTGATTGAATCAAACAGTTTATCACTAATTTCCCTCCACACCTTATTGCTATCATAACAATAGGCCCGCGATTTATGAAGCTATGGCTTTTATCAGGAACAGCAGTCGGCTGAACAGCAGGCATCTAAACAGATCCACCAACACCGGGACACTTTTAACTACTTACTGATTGGTAAAAAAAAAACGTGGAAATAATTTGATATTTGTTTGATGTGCAATTTAGCTGTGGTTTGGAGTTATGCCCCAAAAAAGACAAAGGCCTTTAGGATAGTATTATATCGTTTATAAATTGAAAGGAGCAATTAATGAATCCCTTCATCATCCACTGCAGTCGCACACAATAGAAGATCACAAGGACTGCTATCTCCGTGTTCCTGAAACGACAACACTACCGTCACAATAACAGCGCTAGCATCTCCTCTCCGTCCTCCCCACCCCCATACCTGCATTTCAGGGACGCCAAACCCCCACAAAACGTTGGATTGTTCCCAGAAAAACCCCAAAAGCCGTGGCCTTGACTCTGCTGTCCTCTAACGAGAGAGGGGCTTCAGTCCCTGCGCCTGGCAGCGGCCCAACGCCGCAGCGAAGGCAATTACCCACCCTGGCGTGTTTGCTCTTCGCCCGGCGCGGTGGAGGATTTGTTTATTAAGACGGGCTGCCGGGCGCCCGTGTGCAGCAGACCTGCTGGTAATTAGATTCCAATTATTTGTCTGTTTCTGATATTGTAAACTGGCACTTAGCGCATCAGTTAAATTGACACAGTGAAGCGCCTGGTTTGCTCGGTAATTAAAAGGTGCTGTGTTAATTAGCTGATGACCACTTTATTTGCGGGGCCCTCGTGTCGGGGGCTCCTCCACGCCGCCGCGCGCGGTTTGGAGCGCGCGCTGCCAGACGTTTCCCTAATCAGCCCTTGTTTTGTTTCAATTACCACCTGCTGTTCAGAAGGCATGCCTGGGTGCCCCCCCCCCGCGCCCTGCCTGCTCGGTACACCCCCTCGACCGCCCCCTCGGCTGCCACAGGCTGAGGCCCACGCCCGCACGCTTGTGTTTGTGTGCGTTTGTGTGTGAGTGTGTTTGTTTGTATTCAGCAACCCGGTCAGGTACAAACACACACACACACACACACACACACACACACACACACACACACACACACACACACACACACACACACACACACACACACACACACACACACACACACACACACACACACACACACACCCACACACACACACACAAATAATTAAGACCCCATGTTTAGGCCTGAATTCTGTTTGATATTGGAAGGCCCAGGCCAGCTGACCATGGAGAGAGGTCAACCGAGGATGGATGAAGGCATTAAAGATGCTCCTCCCGTCCATTAGCAGGCCTCACGTGAGCAGCCCACGCTAACCACTCTCTCTTATCGAGGTCATAGCTGAGGACCTAACACTGATCTTAAATAAGGAACTCTGTGCCAGTGTGTGTGTGTGTGTGTGTGTGTGTGTGTGTGTGTGTGTGTGTGTGTGTGTGTGTGTGTGTGTGTGTGTGTGTGTGTGTGTGTGTGTGTGTGTGTGTGTGTGTGTGTGTGTGTGTGTGTGTGTGTGTGTGTGTGTGTGTGTGTGTGTGTGTGTGTGTGTGTGTGTGTCTGTGTGTGTGTGTGTGTGTGTGTGTCTGTGTGTGTGTGTGTGTGTGTGTGTGTGTGTGTGTGTGTGTGTGTGTGTGTGTGTGTGTGTGTGTGTGTGTGTGTGTGTGTGTGTGTGTGTGTGTGTGTGTGTGTGTGTGTCTGTGTGTGGGTCCGATACCACCCCGACGTCAGCACCATAGAATCCTCGTGCTGACATTCCGTTCATTTAATGAATAAAAAGATATCAGTTTTATGTTATGTTGAACACCTTTTGTCCATACAAAGTGTGTGTGTCTCTACGGTTTCCGACAACTCAGACACAGATTGCCTATGATAATAGGATTTCCGTCGTCGAACAACCATGACCCTTAGTGTCGAATAACCGTGAGTTCATTGGAGACCGGAGACGGCGAGCTCATCATGCATAATGTGTTGCAGTCATCATGAACAACAACATCTCTCCTGTGGGTGCACCTCTCTGGCCACATCTCAGGGTGCAATATTGAGGAAATGTGTTTGTTTGAATAATTGAAGAGATGCAAAACAACATGAATAATTACACTTCACTCTTCCACTCTGTGTCACAGCGAATTAGCGCACGTGAAGCTAGTGGTGGGGCTGGCAAATTTTGAAAAAATAAAAAAGGGAGAAAAAAGTCTTTCAGGTCTTTGATGTGGCGAAGGAATATCTGATCCACTGAAGAGACGCTTGTTAACATGCGGGACAAGTAGTCATACAGTACATTGGTTCAAGCATGCCAACGCACACATACTTACACATGTATGCTCAGAAACACACACACACACACACACCCACACACACACACACACACACACCCCACACATCCAAACACACACACACACACACATCCAAACACACACACACACACATCCAAACACACACACACACACACATCCAAACACACACACACACACACACACATCCAAACACACACACACACACACACATACAAACACAAACACACACATCCAAACACACACACACACCCACACATCCAAACACACAAACACACACATCCAAAAACAAACACACAGAAACACATCCAAAACACACACACACATCCAAACACACACACACACACACACACCCACACACACACATCCAAACACACACACAAAACACATCCAAACACAAACA
>OLKM01001815.1:38747-41247 GCA_900291075.1 Melanogrammus aeglefinus | reverse complement strand
CCAGATGTGGTCACCTGAAGACATTGTTTGACATTATGGTCTGTATCGGCATACAAATGCTCCACAACAGCGCTAGGGAACAGAAGGGTAGCATAGTGTTGTCAATTTATTACCATAAAAAAAACCCAAACACATTTTGCCGTTGTTATTGGTTCTAAACATGCTCCGGTTTGTCATGTGGCGTCTCCCAGAGTCTTCCCTGATAGAGTGTCTGTGTTCTGGGAGGATTGGCTCAGTGGCACAGTGCTGCTCGGAGGCCGCCTCCATTTCATAACATTAATCAGGGAACACATACACAGGGCTGTTGACAGTAAGCAGCAGGGCTGAGAGAACAACTGAACACCCTGCCACCAGCGCCGTGTTGAGGAGCAGCTGAAGCCAGCCCGCAGATATGTGGCTCCAGACGCTCTCTGCTCATTTCTTCATTCATTCCCCCAGTTCTTAACCTGCAAACAGGGTTGGGGGGGAGAGGGGGAGAGGGGGAGAGGGGGAGACAAAATGGTTGCAGGTGCTGATGAATATGGGACCCATCCATCATTGTTTATTAGGCATGAAAAAGATACACAATAATGTAATTTAATCTCTCAGAAGACAATTATTTCCAGATATTGATAACGCGACGCGAAAAGTGCCATGAATCCTAATATGATGTTTGCTCTTTATTGGTGTAGGATACAACCAGAACAAATAATGTAATCGCATCAGCGAGGGAGATGTGATTATTTTTTTTGCACGCGCTAACGCTGTAATGCCAATCTGCCGGAGACAATAGTATCATATTATTATGCTGTGCTTAACTAGTTACAATTTGCATTAAGTTCCAATGTCTGGTTGGCAATAAAGGAGGCCCTCTCCCTCTCGCGTGTGATCTCTTTACTTTCTCATTATGCCTCCGCTTCCTCCCTCAGAAGAGGCAGAAACACTAAACGCTCTCCAGACCAACCGCCTGTGTGATTTGTGATTTTGTGGTGTGAGGCTTCGCGCTGGAGAATGGAAATGTGCAGGTTAATATGTTTTTGGCAATTCCCGTGCAGGGCCAAATATCCCTGTTCCAACTATTTCATATATTTATTTATTTATGCGTTCATGTACATCTCTATTCTCTGCTTCTACCCACCACCCCTCATGAGAGCCCGTCCCCCCGTGCCGGCGGTGGAGTTCGTTCTCCCTGCTCCGCACAGCGGCGACGCGCCGGCTAAAGACGTCGGACAACAGGCAACATTACTATGCAAATGACGACGGCAGAAACAAAAAACAGATTTTTTTTTCACATTTTAAATCGAGGCGCTTTAAGTATTTGCATATAGGTGCCGCAATTTGGGGCGTTGTGATTTTCTTATTTTTCAGGGAGATGATTAACATTAATGAAGGATAGGCTTGATGCCGGAACTGTCACCCCGTATCAGGGCGCCCCTTTAACCTCCTCCGTGTTTTGCATAGCATGGCATTCACGCCGCAGTGAACTAATGACCGCGTCCAGGCCCGGGTAAAATTAGATCATGCATCTACAGAAGTGTCTTTCTGACATTATGAAAATGTTTTATTGATGACTCATTATTAGCAGTCCGGCAGCGAGGTGAGCGCGATCCACCAGCAGAAAAGATGCAAAGTGTAATAATCATAATGCCTGCTTAATTATTGATACAGAAACCCTAATCCATCTCCGCTAAGGATATGCACATATTTTAGTGTCTCATTTGAATTTTTTACAACAAACACACACACACCTAGGAAGAAAAAAAGAAACATTAGGCAGCCGTGATAATGACATTGTTTAAATGGGAAGATTGTTAACAATTCATGTGTGGAGGCCCTCGTCCCTCCACCTCCTCCTCCGCCACCACCACCACCCTCCCATCTTCCAAAGACTGGTCCCGCTTGATTCTGTCTTGTTCCTGGCCCTGCTTTAGCAACAAAAACGAAAAAGATTCTGAACATGAAGAGAGACGTGGTGGTTGTGGTGGTGGGTACGGAGGACCTCCTGGTCATGAGAGCGGTCGGAATGGCAACAGGACACACACCACACACCACACCAACACACACACAGGACGAGCGACACACACACGCTTTGGAACACACACACAGCACACACAGACACAACAACACACACACACACACACACACACACACACACACACAGACACCAGCCCATCATCAGCGCCACTGCCTCCCCAGGCCAGAAGGAGCGTTTGCTCGTCATTAGCAGTTGGTAAATGATATTCGGTCCCTTGTGACATCTCATTTGATGAGAGGGGTTCCCACTAATAACAACAACGCCCACTGATGACAACGACGATGATGACGATGATCGTAAAAGTAGAAGAAATAAGAGGAACCCTAATCCGTCTGTTTGGGAGAACTTAGGATGACTACACGCCCGTAAACGTGTGGACTCCATCCTAACCCGGGGTTTGTTTGAGAACACGGTGCCAGTTACGACCTCTGACCCCTGGTATAGCCAAGCCCCCTCCCACCCCTTCACCCAGTCCCATCGCTGTAC
>OLKM01001815.1:33748-38737 GCA_900291075.1 Melanogrammus aeglefinus | reverse complement strand
AGCCATTTTGTGGTGGTTCTCTCCAGCGTCTCTCCGTTTCTTTCGGCATTATTCTTACGAGGAGGATGCAGCCATGCTGTGTGCTGTGTTCTGAGTCGGGGTGGGGATGCGTGGTCCTGTGTGGGAAGAGCTGTCAATCACTCACCGGCAGACTGGAGGGGCGGTCCTGGGGGACCCCGTCTTCATGGTTGGCCTTCCCAGAGTTCCCCGGGGCAGGGCCCCTGCTGCTGTAACTCTCCTGTTGAGTCTCCTGAGAGGGAGAGAGAGAGAGAGAGAGAGAGAGAGACAGAGACAGAGAGAGAGAGAGAGAGAGAGAGAGAGAGAGAGAGAGAGAGAGACCAGAGAGAGAGAGAGAGAGAGAGAGAGAGAGAGAGAGAGAGAGAGAGAGAGAGAGAGAGAGACAGAGACAGAGACAGAGAGAGAGAGAGAGAGAGAGAGAGAGAGAGACAGAGAGAGAGAGAGAGAGAGAGAGAGGGAGAGACGAGAGAAGAGGAGGGGAGAGAGGAGGAGAGACGAGAGAGAGAGAGAGAGAGAGGAGGAGAAGAGGGAGAGAGAGGAGGAGAGAGGGAGAGAGAGAACAGAGAGGACAGGAGAGGAGAGAGAGAGCGAGAGAGAGGAGAGAGAGAGGAGGAGAGAGAGGAGACGAGAGAGAGAGGAGGGGAGAGAGGAGAGGAGAGAGACAGAGACAGAGACAGAGAGACAGAGAAAGAGAGAGGGGAGAGAGAGAGAGAGAGAGAGAGGGAGGAGAGAAGGGGGAGAGAGATAGAGAGAGAGGGGGAGAGGAGAGAGAGGGTGGTGGTGGGTGTGGTGTGGTGGTGGTGGTGGTGGTGGTGTGGGCTGGTGGTGGTGGAGGGGTTATCCTGCCAACGCTCCGACACTATTTCACGGCCGTGAGCGTTGGGGGTTCGATGCCCCCCCCTCCAGCTCGTGCTGTGAGTGTGAGCAGCACACCGCGGCTTAGTCCCCCCACCCCCACCCGGCGAGCCGCCAATCAGCGGCGGGGCGAAGCCTCCACCTTCCACTGGATACACCACCGGGCTTTGAAATTAAAGTCGACGCGCCTGTAATCCAGGAGCAACCCCTCCACCTCCCCCTCCACCCCCTCCACCACCCCCTCCACCCCTCCATCACCCCCTCCACCCCTCTCATCACCCTCCACCCCCTCCACCCTCCATCACCCCTCCACCCCCTCCACCCCCTCCACCCCTCTCGCTGTGTAACAGCGGTGTAGTTTCACCACCGGCCTGGTGATAAAAGCCTGACAGAAACACAGAGCTGTTATCTCTGGACTCCCCCGCCAGCTGATTGGCCGGGCAGGTTTATCGGGGGGGGGGGGGCTAACCGTCTCGTGCTCACAGGCCCGTGGACGCAAAACCCAGGAGTCAATTTAAAAAGGCAAAAAAAGGCGCCACGACCCGCTAGCTTGTAAATAAAAGCTGTGCGGCCCCGAGAGAAGACAATAATAAAGACAAGCCACCAGGCAGCACCCAGGTTGAAAAAAGGTGAATGAGATTTGAACGCACGAGGCTAAGCTGTAGTGATAGGAGTATTCATGTAAATCCACCCAGGAACAGCTGCGGGAAATTGACAGGGATCTAGCCGAGCGCTGTGTCTGTAAAAGGGTGGGATTTACATGCCTAACTAAGGCTTAAGCCTCCTCCTCCTCCTCCTCCTCCTCCTCCTCCTCTCTCCTCCTCCTCCTCCTCCTCCTCCTCCTCCTCCTCCTCCTCACATATCCCTGCACCCGCCCACCCGATCAGAGGTTTACCTGTTAGCCTGCACCCCTCAGAGCGCACGTCTGCCTGGGCCAGGGCGCTCTGCCCACCACCACCACCACCACCACCACCAACTAACACCTTCTCAACCTCCCTCATAGATGTCACTCCCAGAAATGAACTCATAAACTCTGTGTGGGTTGGTTAGTGTTCCCAGAAGGAAACATGTTCCCTTTCATTTGTTGTTTCAGTGATAGAGAAGCAGAGCCAAAAAAAACACAGAGGAAGAAAAGGTCACAGAAATGTTGAAACCGACGCTATTACTGTTTCCTTCTGACTTGAGGCCTTATTGTTAGAGAAAGATTTTAAAGAGCCTGATGCACTGCACTTATTCTGAGTCTTATTATTATTTTTTGTAATAAAATATGCAAAACAAAAAAAGTGCCCGAGGATGTAAGTGTGTTGGAGCTACAGTGTGATGTGATGACGACGGTGACTATTAAATGAGCACCACATTAAACGCACACGCTTTTTTCCACAGAAAGTGCAAGTCTGTTCCTTTTGGACAGGAAGTGGCTCTGGGCAGTGTGTTCTGGTGGGCGCCGCTGACGGGAGCGTTGGAGGGGAGCGCTCGCAGGCCCCTGCACTGCGCAGAGCCCTCAGGCCCTGCTCTGCAGACCGCTCCGAGCATTAGCCGGCTAAACGGAAAGAAAAAGCACTGTGAGGCATTTTTCAGTTTTTTTTGTTTTGTGTTTTTCCCCCTCGGAGGAAACTAACATCAGTATGCCGGGAAAAACTCCAAACATTCACACACATAGTTTCAACAAAATTACACTTAAGTTTTCTTCCTTGTTGTTTTTTTTATAGTTTTTTCGGTTAGATCCCCAAGATTGCGTGCTACATAAACAACGAGCAGACATTGGAAAATATGTTTATTAACGCAAGTCGGTCTATCATACAGGAAGTGAGCGGAAATGCAGCCTTTTCCCTTCTCTGTTTTGTTTGGAGCTCCCTACTTTTTATTTTATTTTTTTATTTTTTAACCACAGCTGCCGCCAATGAAATGAATGGCAGACCTGCTGAGTCTATAAAGGAAGTTGGCCTTTTATTTTTTTAATAAACACATTGTTTCCAAACTAATCCGCACCCTGGTATTGTTTACAGTGGGAGAAGGCCGGCTGGGTGTGGACTGGACCTGTCAGACCCCGTACAACGCCCCCGACCTCCATATCAGGACCAGCACATTAAGAGGACAGGGTGGGGTCTAAGGTGTTGCACCTCCAGCCAAAAGATACTAGGTCCGTAAAAGGGTAGATCCCTACAGACCATCAACCGCCAGAGCTCGCGCCAGCACCATGGCTACGTGCCTGCTGGTTTCACTGCAGCAGCAGGCTAGTCCTGCTCCATCCTTGGACGGGAGACCAGACGGTTCTGGTAGAGGCGTTGGAAAGCCAATCACCGTGCCCTTTCCAGGGGCATAAGAGCACTGGAAGTTTGTTGGTAGTATTGGTGTGTTGTTTTTTTTTGTCATTAAATAATTAGTCATTGTGGGATGACATTGTTGCCTTGGAAACTAATACAATGCTTCTGATGCAAGACATGGTATTGCAGAGTTTTCAATAGTCTAGGTTAGAGTGCAGTTATCTTTATTTCATATTTTTCATTACTACAACTTTCTCTCGCAACACAAAATGGTGTACAAAAAAATCCAAGGATGCATTCTGATGTGGAAAACCCTATATGGTATGATCATCTCCCTGGTTTAGGTACTGGCACATGATGGCAGAAGACAACACTACACTGAGTATACAAGGTTTTATACCCCCCAATCTTTTCCTGCTGCTTAAAGAACTGTGTCTGAATTCACCTGAAGTCCATTTGTGTTTTTTTTACTATATGTCTAGGACAAGGAGGAAATCATATTTTCACCAATCCACAATGGAAATGGGGGCTGTTTAAACCGAACATGGGTGGTGAATGGGTCCCTCCGTTATCGTCCAGGGGTATTAATATAAATAGAGCAGGATTATTAATGAAGTGAATCTGTTTTGCATGATCCACGCGTTGGATCAGATTACACTGACCACCAGTACTCTTAACGCCTCCTCCCTCATCCCGTCTATATCTCCCAATACTTTCTCTCCCTTTGGTTTAAAATGCTCCCTGCTCACTTATGCTTCTATTTACATAATGTCCAATGAAAAGTCTTTTGTCGACAGAGATCGTAATTCAGATCTCCGCCCGCCACCTGCTCGTCGGAGCTCTGATACTTTCAGCTAACTTGTATTTCCATTTCAATCAGCCTTAATAGGCCTTCCTCTCCTGGCCCCCCTGCTGAGAGTAAATACAGGACTCAACCATCTCCATCGGAAATGCATTTGGAGACTGATCGGATAGGGATGAATATTCTGTCTGTTAACACAGTCTCCCCTCGTGTGAGTGGGCACGGTGTGCCGGGGGTAGTAATTTCCCCCCGCATAAGGCCCTTTTTAAAACCTGTTCCTTCGGCAGATCCCGTGAATCACCGCGCGCAGACAACCCTGTGACTTATTTCCCCAACACTGGAGTTTATTTAGCTTCAGTGCGAGCCGGATTCAGCTCGCAGTGACTTTTCTAAACTGTTTACAACTCCAAAAATAAATTTCGGTAGTGTCCTGAAGCTGGTGATCGGATTTCCATAAATAAACAGACATTACAAAAGTAGCTAATTTAATCACTTGTTTGACCTCATTGTGATTGCAAAAAGGTGTTATGCAAACACACACAACACGTCTTTCGGGTTAAAAACAATGTTTAATCAGGCTTCAACTCATAATTATATTGATTTTATGGTTGATTGTACACAGCGTACCTGAAACTGGGGAATGACAGACATGTTGCGACCGATGTGTCTGGTTTGGACGTTTCTTGTCTTGGTTTCGATGCCGGTGGCATGGAGGTGTCACGTTAAAATTGTACCGGGGGCGAAAATTGTACCGGCCTACGTCATCGTTTGTTTACATCCTGACAACATGTTTCCAAACGACGAAATAACATAATACAGATAGCGGATCGCTATCTGTATTATGATAGATAGCGATAACAATTGTTTTTACTTTATATTTGTATTGTATTTAATTGTTTAATCGAAACAATAAAAAAAATTGCCCGCGAAACGGGCGATCGCGTCAAATGACAAATGCTTTGCCCGCGTCAAAATGACATTTGTCATTTGACGCGATCGCCCGTATTATGTTATTTCGTCGTTTGGAAACATGTTTTCTGCAAAACGGGC
>OLKM01001815.1:18748-28748 GCA_900291075.1 Melanogrammus aeglefinus | reverse complement strand
CCATTTTAACCAGACTGTATGTAGGTCACGTCAAATTAATGTATGTATTACTAATTCCCCGAATGCTTTACTAGTGGTTCAAAAAGAACATCCTATAAATAGTAATGAAAAAATTGTCTTTATTGAACTATTTTCTAAGTATGCAGTTGAACTCCCATCTGGGACTAAAGCCGACTCTAAATGATGTTCTCATTTTAAATTCAGGGGTAAAGGTCAAAGAGTGGTCCCCAGTAGAGGAGCTAGAGATATAGAGATAGTTTGGGCTCTTTGGTTGGGACGCCCCCTGGGTATCTCCTGCATGTCCATGGGAGAGACCCCCAGGGTGGACCCCGGGTTGTCTCTTCTGGCTGGCCTGGGAACCCCCACAGATACCCCAGGGGTCTGGGGGAAGTGGGAGAGGAAGGGCTTTAGGTGCTTCCCCTTTCTACACATTGCACAAGCAAAGGACAAGCATTGTAAGAGATGTAGAGACGGATACGTAGATGGATAGATTATGGGATAGATTAATGGATAGATTAATGGATAGATTAATGGATAGATTAATGGATAGATTAATGGATAGATTAATGGATAGATTAATGGATAGATTAATGGATAGATTAATGGATAGATGGAAGGTTGGATGGATGACTAATAGATCGATCCATAATAGATGATAGATGGACAAATCAGAATCAGAATGCCTTTATTGTCATTATACCACTGTCTCACGAAATTTTAAGCCCTCCCCCCCTTCAGTGCAAACAAGCATACTATAAAAATACAATATAAAAACACTTTCAATAATATAAAAATAAATAGATAGAATAAATTATATGCACAGTATATAGCACAGCGAATTTGTGTATATTGCACAGTATGTGAGTTTGGTGTATTGCAATATGTATTGAGGTAGTCCAGGGTGTGTCTGTGTGCGGTCAGTGCATGTGTGAGTTCAGAGTGATAAAAAGAAACTGTTCTTGAGTCTATTTGTTTTGGATTTGATGCACCTGTAGCGCCTTCCTGAGGGCAGCAGGTCAAACAGGATGAAGCCAGGGTGGGTATTGTCCTTGGTGATGTTTTTTGCTCTGGTGAGGCAGCGGGAGGTGAACATGTCCGTCAGGGAGGGGAGGGGGCAGCCAATGATCTTCTGGGCTGCCTTGATGATTCTCTGAAGCCTCTCCCTGTCTGCCATGGTGCAGCTGCTGTACCAGACTGTGATGCAGTCGGTGAGGATACTTTCAATAGATGAGCGGTAGAAGGCCAGCAGCAGAGAGGAGTTCAGGTTGTACTATCCTGAGTACTCTCAGGAAATGTAACTGCTGCTGCGCCTCCTTGATGATTGCTGCGGTGTTTTCAGTCCAGGTGAGGTCAGAGGAGATGAGGACGCCGAGGAACCGGAAGGTGTGGACCCTCTCCACACACTCACTGTTGATGTGGAGTGGGGGGGGGGTCAGTGCTGTTTTGATCTTTTCTTTTTTTGATCTTTTCCGTCTAGTCATCTTCACATATAAACAAAAAAGAAATATTTTTTTGTTATATTCTAACTTGCCTTCAAATTTATTTTTTTACAATCCAAATAATATAAGTTTATTCCGATGGTGTCAACCTTCTTTATAACTCTACTCCCATGACATCCCACTGTAACCCTCTAGTCTTTCACCTTGGTCATGGGGGGGTTCTGATTTACATTTTCATGAACAGGGTGACACTAAGAGGACTCCTCCAAGGGCCGCCTCGTAGCGCAGCCTTATTTGTTGTTCAGTTCTGCTGCACTTGAATATGTATAAACAGACCAAATGAAACCCATTTGTACGCTCGGAAACCAGCTGAACCTCTTACAGGGCAGGAGTCCTTGTTTTGACACGTTCCCCAACGACGCCCGTCCTAAAGAACAACACACACTCGTCCCCTCTTCAGCGCACAATTGCCAACCGTCAAAGAAGTGCTCTGAGGTTCGGTAATTTCATCATTCGACGTCGGGTCTGACAAAGACAATAACAGACGGAGGGGGGGGGGAAAAAACTCATTCCGAGAAGAATGCGATATCAATTTCAATAATTAAAAGTGTTTGTATATCAAATGGAATATTTCATTTACCAAAGAACAAAAAGAAGGAATAGATGGAGTTGTGCTGTTTTTATGTCTGTGATGAACAGCAAATAATAAAAACCGCTACACGAGCCTTCGCCACCCCCCACCTCCAGAATGAATTACCTTTTAGAACAGAGAGAAAATAATTAAAAGCCTCTTAAAAAGGGTAACATAATCTCACCCCAAAAAAACTTGATATTGACTTTTTTTTCATGCCATGGACGGACATAAAAAACAAGGAGGGCTGCTTGGCGCTGCATTGTTGTATCTCCAGATCAAAGGCAGTTTTAATAAGGCCATTATAAATACATCAGAAAAGATCCACTCTCACATTCAGCAAACACGTCAATACAGGATGCCCGTTGTTCATTGGTCATTTTCCACGGCACCCTAGGCCTTCTTCTGCACTGCCTCTGTCTCATCAACAAAAACATGGCTGAGAGCAGGCCTGGGGCCGCGGCGGAGGAGCGGGGCCCTGCTGTGGGGCCCTGCTGTGGGGCCCTGCTGTGTTCAGAGACGCCAGTCACAGCCACTGTACGTTCTAATGGAAGTAAAGGTAATATGATGGCACCCCTTTGAGGAGGAGCACGCTGAGGCTGTGGCCCCACAAAGGCATGAGGAACATTGTGCATGACCTGGTACGGGTGGGGGTGGAAGGGGTGCAGGAGGTGGTAACAGTCAGTCATGGTGCTTAAGGTGGTGGTGGAGGAGGAGGTGGTAACAGCCTTGGTGCTTAAAGTGGTGGTGGAGGTGGTGGAGGAGGAGGTGGTAACAGCCTTGGTGCTTGCTTAAGGTGGTGGTGGAGGTGGTAACAGACTTGGTGCTTAAGGTGGTGGTGGTAACAGTCTTGGTGCTTAAGGTGGTGGTGGTGGTGGTGGTGGAGGAGGTGGTAACAGTCTTGGTGCTTAAGGTGGTGGTGGAGGAGGAGGTGGTAACAGTCTTGGTGCTTAAGGTGGTGGTGGAGGAGGTGGTAACAGTCAGTCATGGTGCTTAAGGTGGTGGTGGAGGTGGTACAGTCTTGGTGCTTAAGGTGGTGGTGGTGGTGGTGGAGGAGGAGGTGGTAACAGTCTTGGTGCTTAAGGTGGTGGTGGAGGTGGTGGTGGTGGTGGAGGTGGTGGTGGTGGTGGTGGTGGTGTGGTGGTGGTGGTGGTGGTGGTGGTGGTGGTGGTGGTGGTGGTGGTGGTGGTGGTGGTGGAGGAGGTGGTAACAGTCTTGGTGCTTAAGGTGGAGGTGGAGGAGGTGGTAGTTTGATAAGGCAGTGGTGGAGGTGGTAGGGTTAGTGGTGGTGAAGGTGTTGGTCCTTAAATGGCTCAGAGGCAGTAACCCCACCCAGGTAATCCTGTGTGTTTGTGTTTCCTCAGCACTGATGCCACCCTGCTGCAGCCTCTTATGTGTGGGACACACCCGTAAACATGTCCATCTTGGCTGGCCTGGCATTATATTTAAAAACACACTTTACCTTCCGTGTCGGTAGGTCAAAAAAACCTTTTTCCTGTGTATTGAGTCCACACCGCCACACATACTGTAGGATATGAACATATGAGCGCATGTGATGCAGCCCACCTGCCTGTAGGTTAGATTAGATTAGAGTCACTTTATTGTCATTGCACAGTAACAGGTTACAATGGTTGGTGGGTCTAACCAGAGTGCAAACATCAGTTTGAGCAACATGTCTAAATATATTCACAGTATAATATCTGTGCAGCAAAAGTTAATTACAACAGTTATAAAGTAAAGTGCAGGTGGTGCAGAAAAGTGCGCTCTAGCAGTAGGGACCAGTATGAGATACGGACGGGTGTTTTGTAAGCAGTCTGACAGCTGAGGGGAAGAGCTGTTCATAGTCCTGTTAGTTCTGCCTGGGAGGCTGCGGCTAGCGTGCCCCAGAGCGGGTTCCACGTTGAAGGGTAAACGGTTGGCGTTCATTGAGCATCGGTTGGCGTTGCATTGAGCATCTCTGTGTGAGTGTGTGTGTGTGCACCTCCTCCTACTGCTCCTGCAGGGCTGCGGTTAACTGTTCTCCTCCCATACAATACTAATGAGGCACTTCCTGGGCAGGAACAGCGCTCCTTAAAAGCCGACCTTGGAGATGAACTCCTCCTGACCCCTCGCCCCCCCACTGCGCCCCAAATGAAGAACATCGAGGGTGTTCAAAGGCCTGGGAGAAGGCAGGAGAGGGCAGGACAGGTTAATCGTTAGGGTGTTGTTGCCCCAGACAACATGTTCAATCCTCGATCCCAAAAGGACTAATGCTTTAATCATAGTCATCCTTGGAACAAGTTGTGCCTGCCCTCCCTGCTCCTTAAAGCTAGGGAGGGCAGTTTGAGAAGACCGCCAGAGTAATCTGGATCTTTAATGTATCCGACCAAAAGCCTCCCCCAGGCCACGCCCCCACGTGGGCTTACCTCGCTGGCATTGGCCGTAGGGCTGCCCCGCCTCGTAGAAGACTCTGGTCACAGGGTGCGTAGTTAGCCGGGTAGGTCAGACAGGAAGGACTTCCAGTCATTTTATTCCGGATCAAATGATTGGATGAGCTGCTTACAGGCCTTCGACCGCCACAGATAACAGATTTGACATTTTCTTTTTCAGACCATTTGGAATATTGATTCCTTTCAGGATATTTTTCGTATCGGGGTGTCTGCTTGAACTATTTGTTACATCCCAAAACAAGCAGGTCAATTGTGTTAGCTGGGAAAAACACACTGTCAAAGCTACGAGAGCACGAGGACGACACTTAGTCTTCTAATGTTTAATAAAACCTGGCAACGTACAAAGCTGCAGATGTAGCTTTTAGCTACAGTGGAGTTCGCCGTTGGAGCCACTCCGAAACATGAAATCATTTCATGTTTCGGGGTATTTCATGTTTCGGGGTGCAAATCACAAAAAAAAACACACACACACACACATACAAATGAACACACAGACACACACATACACCCACTTACACACAGAGACCCACATCACACACACACACACACACACACACACACACACACACACACACACACACACACACACGTTCATCACCACACACACAACACACACAGCACACACACACACCACCCACCACCACGCCACATCACCCAACACAACACACACAACCCACCCACACACACACACACACACACACACACACACACACACACACACACACACACACCACACACATAACACATACGAACACCCACAAACACACAAAGAAACCCACATCAGACACACACCCACACACACACATCATACACAGCCCACATGTAGACATACACACACACAAACTCAAACATGTACACCCACAAATACATGAATACACACATACACGTAGGCACACACACACACACACACACAATGTACATACACCCATAGACACACGTACACTAACACACAAAACACACACAATGTGCGCACACACACCTGAGCCCTGTATACTTGTTTGGAGTGCATTAACTCAACCCAACAGTGCTGACGCTGACCCTGAGGGAGGAAGTGTGCCTTGTTGACTTCCTGTTCCTGCAATGGTTTTATCCTGACACACATAAGGATGCTGAAGTCAAACATGTATTGTTTTTCTTTGTTTCAGGGCATGCAGGTTTATTTGAAAAGCGTCAACAGAAAAGCATGTTTTTATCTTGCCATGACTGATGACTTCAATCCCCAGGGCCACAGGTTGTTTGCTTCTGAAGTTCAAATTACATTAAAGAATATTTTTTTTGTTATTGGACTAAATGACGACACTTTCATTGATGTGAACTTGAAAGTCAAGGTAATCAAATGGTGACATCAACATATTTGAAAGAGGGGTAGTAATTATATATCAAGGTTCATCAACCTGTTTGTTGAGAGGGAGGTGTAGTCATAAAAATAAAGAATTACAATCAAATAATAAAATGACAATGGTCGGTGTTAAGCACATTGAAACCACACTGGGATATTTTAGGCCACAGATATGCAGGGGAGGGCCAGTACAACATGCGGGGTACACTGCACTGCAGATAACCAAAAGACAGTGTTTACCAAGTGATTATGTGATTACAATGAATAATCTGTAAAGTAGATCCGGACAGGGAAATGCATTATTTATGTTATGAAAAACATTGTTGTGCTTGTTGTGTACCGCCTGAAGTTTGAAAACGTTGCATTAAAGTGAACATCCGTCACAGGAAGTTTCGATGCTTAAAAGGAGTTGTATTTAATGTATGTCATTGGACATTTGTACCGTATGTAGGAATGTCCACAGCATTGTCCAGTGGCACAACAAACCAGGCTTATCCAAGACTACATAATTAAATAATTGCAAGTAATCAAGGAGAAGACCAATGTTAACCTGGACTACCACAAGAGAGTCGTTTAAAGCTTGGTTGCTGCATGACAAAGAAGAATCAGCTAATCATAGTGTGCTTAGGCAATGTTGGCCCCAAACAGACTATAAAGACGCCAAACAGCACAATAGCTGTAAGATATGTACAGTCACGGTGTTCACAGTTGAATGTAAATTTGAATCTCAAACATACAAAAATAAATGTGTTTATTTTGCTGAACATTTTTACATTTTTAAAGTAAACAAAATAATTATTTTTTTGTGTTTTACCACTTAGCAGATTCTATTCTGCAAAGCAACTAACAGTGAAGTTTAGGGTCATTTAATAAGCGAGCAGTTAAGGTTTACGGCATTATTGCATGCATTTTAATATGCTATAATGTTTCATGTACTTTTTGAGTAATATCTTAATTGTTGAACGCACTTACTGTAAGTGGCTTTGGAAAAAAGCACCTGCTCACGGAAACGTAATGTAACGTAATCTTGCTCAAGGATGTCTACGGGTGGACTGCAAACACTAGGGCTCGAAACCCTGAACCGTTTGGCTGGGAGTCAAGCATCCGAACCACGAGATGACCGTGCCGTTGTGGCACAGTATTTTTTTAATTAGCCCTGTGCTATCACATATCAATATCCAGATCAGATAAACTGAAGGAAATATCCCTTATTGCATTTCTTATCAGCGGTATCTAACCAATGATCCATTAGGGTTCTTAGAAACAGCCTTAGAAACAACATGCTGCAACCCTCCTGTGGCGGGATTGTGCATTTAAATAAGCAAAACTTAATATCATCTTAATATCATTTAATATGAAAGAAGTTCCATGTCTGTCCTTCTAATCAGCCCGTTGTTCCCTGTTTGGAACAATATATATAAAAGTGAGAATATTCAAACTGTCTCCAAATATATTGTACATCAATAGAATATTCCCCTTTTCAGTCCTCAAACATGCAAATCTTACGAATCAAATTAAACCGACAAGACATGCAGGTATACACGGTAATTATGGCCTTCGACCGACGCTGTGCGGGCCCTGACCCACAGTTGAAGAAGACTGCTTCTGAGTCCAAAAAAAAGAGCACAAGATTCTCACCTACACTCGGAATGAATGAAAGTCTCGGCGAGTGTGCCCAGGGGCGTAAGGGATGGCTGACACCCAGCCGCTGCTTCACAATCGACACGGCCTCGATCCAGGCCTCCACGACCAACAGACCAAGAGAGAGCGGCTTCTGGGCAGGTTACATCAACAGAGCTGTTTATCAAAATAAGCAGCCAGCCCAGAGTAGTCCGCCCATTGATTTTCCTGCCAAACATAATCTGTTTCACCATCATCAATCTGCGGCTCACATCTGCACAAAGCACCGTTTTAGCCCCTACTGCCAAGTTAGAGCTGTTTATTCACAGATCGCCCGATAGTATCCATGACAATGCACGCCACAATTGGACAACTGTAATCCAGGCCCAGTGAACATGCACACAGTTAATTATTTTAGCCCGAGCCACAGACAAAATAAGAGCAAAAAACGACGGTAAAGCAAGAGACACAGATCTACGGAGGGTTTTTCATGATTGCGTGTGTCTTTCCCTGTCAACTCAAAGTGACATGCTTTAATTACAGCAGCCCTAAAACAAAACAAAGAGGAAATAGTATTAGAGTCTCTCTCGAGCGCTTTCCAGCTTATGTTTTTCTTCTGTCAACTCCTTCTGACAGTTTCCATGTCGTTTCGATCTCAGCTAGGCCGCAAACAACTTCAATTTCACATCAGTTAGATGAAGGAATTTTTAGTAAATAAAGTCAAACTGAAAAGAGACGATTGCAATTATCTTGTTTTCATGCGCAGCCAAAGGCAGCCAATTCTGGAGGAGGGCCTACAGTCCTCTAAAGGCAGACATGTCTATGTATTTCAATTGCCTCTCCTTTCCTTTCCTTTCCTTTCTCTTCACATGTTGACTCAGACAATACCCAACTATTCCCAGGAAAACAGCCTCCCCCCCCTTGGGTGCCATTTGCTTTTGTCCGTGCAATGTTAACAGAAGAAACACATTTGCCGTTTATTGTTAAAATTTTATTAATAGCCCTTTATGTCACTCAGACAAAAGCCTCTTCGGCGACCGTAAAACCCATACATGCCGTGTACAAATCTATCACTCAAGTTGTCAGAGAAATTTGTTCTCATGCAATATGAATAGGGGCTGGGTTGTTGGGCTCCTGCGATGGGATCCGTTTCTACCGAGGCGACCGGCTGCTCGGAGACTCCCAGTAAAACAGGTCATGCTGTTCACATCACAGAGCCTCAATCACACAACAAATGTTTTATTTAAGCTGCAAAAGAGCGTTGTTTACGCCACTCTGCTTCCTCCCGCGCTCTTCCTGCGCCCCCTCCCCCTCCCCCTTCCCCCTCCCCCCTCCTCACCCCGCCACCCGACCCACTACCCCAATGGGTGGTTGCTGTGGGAAGTTTGTGTTTAGCATATTTAAACGCCGCGAGCGCGCTAAAGAGCCAACAAAAACACTGGTGACAGGAAGTGCTCGCGCTGTCATGCGAAGGAACAAACAGCAGCAGCATGCGCCGCGTGCCGCTAAGTGAACTGCGTGCGCGGCGAGGCGCATGCTAATGAATCAAGCGTTTTAGCCGAGTACAAGCGTGTTAAACATGTAACATGTGAGTAAATAAGCTCAATTGTAAATACACATTCTGCTTGGTAAACAAGACCAGTTGCGCTTGTTTACTGCCTCCACCTTTATGGACGGGAGAGATGGTGGGGAGGGGGAACAAGCAAAGAAGGCGAACCCGCTGTTGATTTGAAGTCCTTTGAAGAGGCCGTTCTCCCCTCCGGCGGCGCCTTCAGCTTTGACCTGTGTGAGAACAGGAACCTGAAGTCTGGTTCCGTGTCCTCATGCGTCTCACCGGGATGTGGGCCTACCCCTCCAGCTCTTCAACACTGGCCCCCCGAGCCTGAGAGAGGGGACCCCCCCCGAACCCCCCGCCCCAGCGGTCTCTCCGAGGCGAGGCCTTAGTCCAGGCCGCTGCTTCAGTCAGCAGGCAGCCCATTGTGGCTGCCTGCTGACTGATGGCTGGTTGGACCAGCATGGTGCGCAGGGTTGGAAGCCAGGAGCTGTTTCACTGGATGGATTTGTGTTGTTGTCGCTCTCACTGTGGAAGAGGGCAGGCCATCGTTAGCTTCTTCTGACGACAGGAGATGTGTGGGCGAGCTCATCGAGGGGCAGGGCCGCGGGGGGTGGGCTGGAGCGGGTTTAATGCTGGGGACTGGGATCAGGCCCCCCTATGTCCCCCGCCAGCCCTCCAGCTGTCCCCCCACCCCCACCCCCACCCTCACCCTTCACCCCCACCCCACCTCCACCCTCGCCCCACCCCCAGCTTCGACCCCACCCTCACCCCCACCCCACCCCCCAGCCTGACCCCCACCCCACCCTCAACCTCACCCTTCACCCCCACACCCAGTCCCTGCACCCCCAACCCCCAGCCTCATCCCCCCACCCTCACCCCCACCCCACCCTCACCCTCTTCACCCCCCACCCCCACCCCACGGCCCCAGCCCACCCCCACCCCACACCCTCAACCTCGACACCCACCCCCACCCTGCCCCCTCTACCC
>OLKM01001815.1:5000-15403 GCA_900291075.1 Melanogrammus aeglefinus | reverse complement strand
TGTCTGGAGGCTGGTGTGTGGAGGCTGGTGTGTGGAGGCTGGTGTGTTGGGAGGTGGAGTTGCTGTGGACGGCTGGTGTGTGAGGCCTGGCGGGCAGTGGAGGGCCTGGCGGTTGGTGGCGAGGCTGGGCCAGTGGGAGCCTGGGCAGTGGAGGCTGGGGTTGTGGAGGCTGTGGCAGTGGATGCTGGGTTGTGGAGCTGGGGCAGGTGGAGGCTGTGCAGTGGAGGCTGGGTAGTGGAGGGCTGGGTAGTGGAGGCTGGTCTAGTAGAGGCTGGGTGTGTGGAGGCTGGGGCAGTGGAGGCTGAGGGTTGTGGAGGCTGGCGGCAGTGGAGGGCTGGGGCAGTGAGGATGGCTTGGTGGAGGCTGGGCAGTGGAGGCTGGGCGGTGGAGGCTGCGCTGGTGTAGGGAGGCTGGTTGTGGAGGCTGGGGCGGTGGAGGCTGGTGTGTTGGAGGCTGGTGTGTGGAGGCTGGGGCAGTGGAGGCTGGGGTTGTGGAGGCTGGGGCAGTGGAGGCTGGGGTTGTGGAGGCTGGGGCAGTGGAGGCTGGGGCAGTGGAGGCTGGGGCGGTGGAGGCTGGGGCGGTGGAGGCTGGGGCGGTGGAGGCTGGTGTGTGGAGGCTGGGATTGTGGAGGCTGGTGTGTGGAGGCTGGTGTGTGGAGGCTGGTGTGTGGAGGCTGGTGTGTGGAGGCTGGTGTGTGGAGGCTGGTGTGTGGAGGCTGGTGTGTGGAGGCTGGTGTGTGGAGGCTGGTGTAGGGAGGCTGGTGTGTGGAGGCTGGTGTGTGGAGGCTGGTGTGTGGAGGCTGGGCTGTGTGGAGGCTGGTGTAGGGAGGCTGTGCTCGTGGGAGGCTGGTGTGTGGAGGCTGGTGTGTGGAGGCTGTGAGGTGGAGGCTGGTGTGTGAGAGGCTTGGGCTGTGTGGCTGTTGTGGGGCTGAGCAGTGGTGAGGGCTGGACGGCAGTGGGAGGCTGTGTGGAGGTTGGCGGGTGGAGGCTGGGCCGGTAGGGGCTGGCGTTGGTGGTGGTGGAGGCTGGGGTAGTGGAGGGCTGGCGCCGCTGGGGTTGTGGAGAGTGGGGCAGTGGAGGCTGGTGTGTGGAGGCTGGGGCGGTGGAGGCTGGGCCAGTAGAGGCTGGGGTGGTGGAGGCTGGGGTTGTGGAGGCTGGGGTTGTGGAGGCTGGGGCGGTGGAGGCTGGGGCAGTGGAGGCTGGAGTTGTGGAGGCCTGGGCTATGCAGACTAGAGCTACTGGTGGTAGGAAGCCTCACATCAACATGAACTCAGGAGGGAGGTTGGCTTTGACCAGAGGACCAGGAACAAGAGATCCGAGAGGACCCAATGAGATCACAAGGAACAGGGAAGTACATTCACGGTACTGTAGACACACAGACACACACACACTCACACTTAATGCACCCTACATACTGTATATATATTTATGCATAACATATCCGTATACACTCATAGCCTCCAAGCACACACAGACACACACACACACACACACACACACACACACACACACACACACACACACACACACACACACACACACACACACACACACACATGAACACAAAATGGAGGTGCATGTGAACATACCCACACATTGACAGGCACTACGGTAATGCACGTATATATATAACTGTACATACCGGTCAAACAGGACTCTTAGTTTCTGCGTGTGTGATGTGTATACGACATGTCTTTATACATTACAGGTAACTGGTTTTGTATGTTTGTATTTATAGCATGCGAGAGTGTAGTCATCTCATCACACGGGAGTCCTTTTAGATGTCTTGAGAAGCACAATGCAGGCCTTGTGTCGCTCACTGCTCACACTTGACGTCTATAAAGGCTGACATGAAATATGCACATACAAGGCCCGGGACACATGGCTGTGATCAAATATGTGACCCACAGACAACCCTGTGATCATTCATTTGCAACGGTGTTTCTCCAAACGTAGTGTGTGTGTGTGTGTGTGTGTGTGTGTGTGTGTGTGTGTGTGTGTGTGTGTGTGTGTGTGTGTGTGTGTGTGTGTGTGTGTGTGTGTGTGTGTGTGTGTGTGTGTGTGTGTGTGTGTGTGTGTGTGTGTGTGTGTGTGTGTGTGTGTGTGTGTGTGTGTGTGTGTGTGTGTGTGTGTGTGTGTGTGTGTGTGTGTGTGTGTGTGTGTGTGTGTGTGTGTGTGTGTGTGTGTGTGTGTGTGTGTGTGTGTGTGTGTGTGTGTGTGTGTGTGTGTGTGTGTGTGTGTGTGTGTGTGTGTGTGTGTGTGTGTGGAGTATTAAGGATGACATACATTTATATAAATGCATTGAGTCCTAACCGGCCGGCCACATGGAGTGAGGGGCGGTACACTCATGAGAAGTGAGCAAACACACAGACCACACACACACACACACACACACACACACACACACACACACACACACACACACAAACACACACACACACACACAAACACACACACACACACACCACACACACACACACACCCACACACACACACACACACACACACACACACACACACACACACACACACACACACACACACACACACAGACACACACACACACCCACACACGCACGCACACACACACACACACACACACACACACACACACACACACACACACACACACACACACACACACACACACACACACACACACACACACACACACACACAGACACACACCCATGCACACACGTTCAACTCTTCTAGGTCTAGGAGACGTGGAGGTCCACTCAAACAGCAGTGGGACACATTCTAGTGTCCATGTACGCTGTGCACACCCAAACACAGCAGTTGGAGCTGTTCAGTCCACTGCCCTCACAGCTCCAGGGCTCTCTGCACCCACCACTCCGTGTTCCACTGGACGATGGCTTCCAGATGACGACACCATTCACCAAATGTCAACTAAATGATTCATTTCTTCTGCCCCCTCAGATGATGCCTTACATTCATTAGGTACCTCATGTTAGCACTGACCACTGAGCCACGCTGTGCTAACGTAGCGCTGAGACATGTTGTTGATTCACATTTCAATCAACCAAGGTTTGGTTGTTAAAAAATCAACAACCAACACTTCCTCCTTGGCAACTGGACGACCCACACAACAGCTTTGAGCGCACACCACACACACACACACACACACACACACACACACACACACACACACACACACACACACACACACACACACACACACACACACACACACACACACACACACACACACACACACACACACACACACACACACACACACACACACACACACACACACACACACACACACACACACACACACACACACACACACACACACACACACACACACACACACACACTCACACATACAAGCAGACAAATACAGACACACACACACATTACAAAAGCACACACCCAGACACCCAGAGAGACTCACAGCCGTGTCTCCCAGGAGCTTGCGCCTCTCTGTTCCCCCTCGTTTGCTCATCCAATAATTACCACGCCGTCCCCCCGTGGCGCGCTCACCTCCGCCACACGCATGGCGGGGGGAGCGCGCCGTGTTTGGGTAAACTGCGTAACAAATTGGGTGAAGTAAAAGGGAGTAAAGACTCGCACGGCGGCGGGCTCTCTGCCCCCCTCGGACCGCACGGCGCTGTATTATTAATACCGGACCCCCCCCGCGGGGGCTCGGGCGCTTGTAACCCGCTAAGACGCCGGGCAGGAGGGGGGCCGGGTGCTGAACAGGGGGGCCGGGGGCGGGGCAGGAAGGGGGCCGGGGGTGGGGCGGGTAGGTGGCTGAACAGGGGGGCGCGGGGGTGGCGGGCCGGATGCAGCCAGGAGGGTCCTCAGGAGGCCTGCGGGGCCGGGGTGCGGAGTGGCAGGGTGGGCACCGGGCTTAGGGTGGGGGTGCTAGGGTGCATAAGTGGGAATTATTAAACATGGCTCTGTGGCGGCGCTGGCGATCATCAAATTGTAATTCCAGTCTTGAGGGATGAAGTGAAGAATCCAAATGTTCACGTTTGATGGAAAGTGTGTGTGTGTGTGTGTGTGTGTGTGTGTGTGTGTGTGTGTGTGTGTGTGTGTGTGTGTGTGTGTGTGTGTGTGTGTGTGTGTGTGTGTGTGTGTGTGTGTGTCTGTGTGTGTGTATGTGTGTGTTTGTGTGTGTGTGTGTGTGTGTGTGTATGGTGTGTGTGTGTGTGTGTGTTTGTATGTGTGTGCGTTTGTGTGTCCATATGTGTGTGTGAGTGTGGGGGGATGTCCGTGTGTGTGTGTGTGTGTGTGTGTGTGTGTGTGTGTGTGTGTCTGTGTGTGTGTTTGCGTGTGTGTGCGTGTGTGTGTCCATATGTGTGTGTGTGAGTCTGGGGGATGTCTGTGTGTGTGTGTGTGTGTGTGTGTGTGTGTGTGTGTGTGTGTGTGTGTGTGCTTGATAGTGGGGGGGTGGGTCAGTGTTTGAGTGTGTTGTGTGTGTGTGTGTGTGGAGGTGTTGGGGGAGGGGGGGTTTCATTTGTGTGTGTGCGTGTATTTGTGTGTGTGTGTGTGTGTGTTCATCAGGGGAAAAGGAGGAGGGGGGGGGGGAACAATTGAAGGCTCTTGTCTAAAACCTCCCATGATTCAATTTGCTGTTAAGTAACAAAGGAAATGCATTTGTACGGGAGAGATGGATGACACAGGCTGCTGTTGCAAATGCAGGCAGTTGTAAATTGCAATTCGAATAAATATTTCAGGAGCGACCGGACCGACATGGAGAAATGCACAGTGATGAGTTGTCTGTAATGGTCTGCCCACCTGGCCTATCCCCAGGATACCGCTGCCAAATAAAGTCCATGTAAATAACATAGAAAACAATTGGATCAAAAGTAGCCTCCTGCAGAAACAACCGTGTCTCCGCGCTCACCTTCTGGTTTGGCGTGAAGCCAACTGCTGTCATTGGGCACATTGCACATTAAGAGGATCCGATCAAATGTTGGTCCATTTTACACCAGACACGGAGAGGCTCTTACCCCAGGGCAAATGAACCCCAAATACATTGAAACTGGACAAGGACAGCTGGGCTACAACATGCACGTTATTTTCAAATATTTATTTATTTTTAATCAGATTTGGATGATGCGTTAACCTCCACGTAGAAGGTTTGATTTGCGTCGCATATTCCTCAAATCTAAATGCGATAATTTTGCTATAAAAACCTTAATTGATGTGGAAGAGGGAAGGGGGGGGCAGAGCAAGCTTTCTGGATCACTGGATTCTCCGTTGGCGCTGGCGCTCGGCTCGGCTAACGGCGGCCGATGAAGCCTCTGCTTCACTCAAAGGGATGAGTTGTAAAACGCCATCTCTCTCTCACCTCTGCAGTCCATCCTTATCTCTCCCGCTCTCTTGGTGCGTGTACACACACACACACACACACACACACACACACACACACACACACACACACACACACACACACACACACACACACACACACACACACACACACACACACACACACACACACACACACACACACACACACACACACGTGCAGTCACCCTCCCTTCCTTATTATTTGATCACACCGATTTTACACATGCAATTAGAATAAGGAAGTCCCTACAAGATTTAGAGTCATTTCAAAATAACAGATTTCTTTAATTGGGGGAAACTCCTTGCTATTTCTCCTAAATATTTGCTGGACGCATGCTGGGTTTATGATGTGGGCTTGTGAGTAGTTGTGAGGAGTTATCAGCCAAATTGCTCTTTGCTCAGTAGGAAACCCTGTTTGGAGAAGAGGCTTTTAGACGTCTACTTAAATCAAGTTTACCATGTCATTCTGAGCCGTCGGTGCTGCATCCTTAAGAGGTTGTACAGGAAAGGAATGGGTATCGGTTTCATGTGTGGAATAGCATGGAGCAACAACAGTGTTAAAAGCACCGCTGGACATACATGGAAGGCGGCCGGGGCTGTGTGAGGTGGCTGTGTGCAGTCAGTTGGCTACCACATGACTTGGGCCAATTTGTTCGTTGTTTCAATCTCATATGTCAGGCGGAGGGGGGAAAAATAAAGTATGTTTACTTGGTTTGTTAATCCGGGTATCCACAAACACAACCTAAAAGGTTTGAGTCGGGTTGAAAAGGTTCTCTCACGTTAGCATTTAACTGCTGGTGTGAGTCATTGATGTCAATAGACACGGAGAGCTGCTAGTTTCCCCTTTGAACCTCATGGGCTGTGGGTTACCTCATGGCCTGTAGAAAGCCACTTTCCTCACGGAAGGCATTTCCAAACAACAAGACTTAAAACAAACAAAATATGTTTTCCCAAAAGATACAGTGCCAGTGTCACCATATCGTTTCTATCTCCCCAGAGTGGACAATTCATGAAGGCTATTGTGAGGCAGTTAGCATACTTGCATGCTCTTCAATAGCATCAAGTGTCTAAAGGTAGTATTATCTGAAATGCTTCCAATACTGCACCCCAGTGTATCTAGACTCTAGGAGAGTGAGTTCAAGAGAGAGCGAGACTGAGAGAGAAACAGAGAGAGAGAGGGGGAGAGAGAGAGAGAGAGAGAGAGAGAGAGAGAGAGAGAGAGAGAGAGAGAGAGAGGAGAGAGAGAGAGAGAGAGGAGAGAGAGAGAGAGAGAGAGAGAGAGAGAGAGAGAGAGAGAGAGAATGAGGGAGAGAGTGAGAGAGAGACAGCGAGAGAGAGGAGAGAGAGAGAGAGAGAGAGAGAGAGGGAGAGAGAGAGAGAGAGAGAGAGAGAGAGAGAGAGAGAGAGAGAGAGAGAGAGGAGAGAGAGAGAGAGAGAGAGAGAGAGAGAGAGAGAGAGAGAGAGAGAGAGAGAGAGAGAGAGAGAGAGAGAGAGAGAGAGAGAGAGAGTGAGTAACACCAACCTTGAAGAGCAAGTATTTTCTCTCAATGGAACAAAACATCTGACAGAAAACAGAACTCAAACCGCCATAGTAATAACATCAGCCTTAACAGATGTCCAGTAATATTCCGCCCATCCCCAGAGGAGGATCACTAGCACCCCCAGACCAGCACGGGGGTGGCCTCTTATCTACTCATCCTCCAGCGCGGCCGGTCGGCGCGCTATTGATCGCCGAGGGGGGTGGGTGGCAGGCCGCCGGTGTCGTTGACGTGGTAATCAGGAGCGGGGGAGGTCAGGCCAGGGGTCTGGTCTGAACATCTGGACCAGAGCTCCTCAAGGACAGTGGTAGTGACGGGGCGGGGCCCGCAGACCTCCTCCTCCTCCGGCGTACAGATGACCTGATGCACAGAGGGGCTCGGGGACAATCAGCTCGGACAAAACGGAGAGGACGGGATTGGAGCCCAAGAGTGGAGCGCGTGTCCTACCCACACACACACACACACACACCCACCTGCACACACACACACACACACACACAGACACACACACACACCTGGTTTTCAGGTACACGTCCAGGTATTGCAGTGTCGGGGGGGTAGTGTGTCGGGGGGAGGGGTGGGAGGTTGGCCAGCAGGTACCCCTGGTCCTGACGCTCCCCGCTGCTGGGGGGATCAGCCACAGAGCCGCGTGCCAGAGTTGGTCTCGGCTGGTGGGGACACCTAGAGGGAGAGCTTGGTTGGAGGGCGGTGATATGTTTGTGGTTGTACGGTGCTTTTCTGTTCTACTTTGAAACTCTCATTTGAAGCCTTATCTCGGTGAAGGCGGCGCTATTCAATTGTATCTCGACAAAAAGCTTCACACAAAGAAATAGAAAAAGCAACACAACTGCGGTTTATTGCCATGATACAATTTAGTGGTGGTGGTGCTATCACTGTTGGGTGTTATCTATAATTAATATGTGGAGATATACCAGGCCTAACATATATCTCTCTCTGAGAGATGCCATGAGATGCTTTCAAATGAATCATGGATCAGAGTCGAGGTGTGCAGAAAAAGAAAGAAAAGCAAAGTGGTTCATTTAAATTATTTTTACTAAGTAAATAAAGTTCAACTGCACGGTATCATTATCCTATGAATAATTCTGTTTTCGTACCACGGAAGTGCTTGCAGCAGAACTTTGGTGTGTTCTGCTGGGGCAAATTCAACGATAAATAAAATACTTTAAACGCTTCAGTGTGTTTAGTTAGCGTGTGTCGTGCTGGCGTTAAAAAACAAAAAGGACCGCCTGTCTCTCAGCAAGTTTTGCCAAGTGGCACGGTAGTGAACGCCCGTTAAAACAATGGCCTGTTAATCCTCATTTCAAAAGGCAAACACACGGCCGACCGGGGACTAAACAGATGTTACTTTAGTAATTTCCCAGAAGATAAGCATTGAAAGTATAGTATGAGTGAAAAGAGAAGAACCTTGTTTAAGCATGTCGATGGTTATTGCCTCTAAATGAAAGCTTGCTTGGCAGCACAGCGTAAAGCCGCCCAGGAGAAGGGAACAGCTTATCGTCGTTTCTGTTAACATTATGTTGGTGTGTCGCGATGTAAATGAACAATCTGAGCAGTACTTGATCCATATGTGCGGATGCAAAAACATGCATGTAAATGAGCAGCGCCTGCGGAGGACGCAGCCAAACAATGCAAATATTGCCCCCTTGTGGTCCATCTCAGGGGAACGACGGGGACCGTGGCTCCGTTTGACTATCGCTTAGAAAGCTAAGGCTTGAAAAACAACACGTGCATCTGTTCCCCCTCCTAAACACGGCACTAAGCAGGAGAATTAATAATCACGTTCATTAGAAAGTGTATGAATCCATTAAAGGAGTGAAATCGTGATAAAATATTTACACGAGAAAATGGGGTTATTCAACCTCAAACGGCAAAAAAAAGAAAGACATTATGTGTTAATTGCTATATTAATCTGTTTAAGACTTCACCCCCGCAATCTTGCACCCCGCTCTCATCCATTCCTCCCTCTCTCTTCCTCTCTCTTCCCCCCTCTTCCTCCCTCTCCCTCTCTCTCTCTCTCTCTCTCTCTCTCTCTCTCTCTCTCTCTCTCTCTCTCTCTCTCTCTCTCTCTCTCTCTCTCTCCCTCTCTCTCTCTCACTCTGTCTCTGTCTCTCTCCCTCCCTCCCTCCCTCCCTCCGTCCTCCTCCCTCTCCCTCCCTCATCCTCCCTCCTTCCCTCCCTCTCTCTTCCTCTCTCCCTTCCTGCTCTCTTCTTCTCTCTCCGCTCTCTCTCACCCGCTCTCTCTCTGTCTCTCTCTCTCTCTCTCTCCCTCCCTCCCTCCCTCCCTCCCTCCCCTCCCTCTCTCCTCTCTCTCTCTCTCTCTCTCTCTCTCTCTCTCTCTCTCCTCTCTCTCTCTCTCTCTCTCTCTCTCTCTCTCCCTCTCCCTCTCTCTCTCACTCTCTCTCTCCCTTTCTCTCTCCCTCTCTCTCTGTCTCTCCCTCTCTCTCTCTCTCTTTCTCTCTCCCTCTGTCACTTCCTCCTACGTCTCTCATTAGAGCCGAGTAAATTTCAATGTCACTTAAAGTCACGGCAGTAATTTATTGGCTCCTTAATACTGACGGACAAAGGTTGCGCGCAATGCTGTGAGGCTTTCTATCAGGTTTATCTGTGCGGGTCATTAACCTTGACCCGGTGTAAATGCACTTCAGTCCAGTCCGCAGCAACGCTACCCCCCCCCCCCCCCCCCCGACACACACACCAACCACCCCCACCCAACCCCACCCACACACATTTCCTTAATGCCCCCAAGAAGTTGTCCCTGCGCAGTGACAGCCACTGCCTTGGCCCGTTGTGCAAGAGCTTTAAACGTGCCTTAATTGTCATATGGCAGCCAACACCACACACTTAATTGATCTGACCTTTAGCAGTGCCCTCCCTCCCCCCCGTACCCCCCTCTCCCCTCGTATCACCTCCCCCGTACCCCCCCTCACCCACACCCACCAGTTCCAATCGCACTTTCATTGTTCCATCTGGCACTTTAAAAAACCCGACATCTGCTTGACTGTACTTTACTCCGTGATCCCTGCGAGTTACTTTTAAACTTAATGTATGCTTCAACAGATGTTGGCTTTTTTTTAGGGTTTAATGGCAGGCCGATAGTGACCGTGGCCGTGGTCATGAAATGCCTCTGCCGTTCAAATATTGACACCAGAAGTGACTGGCCAGGTTGCTGTGGTAGCACATGATGGACTGTTATTGCATGCCCTACTCGGCAAACACACTCTATTCAGTTAGCCTGTTCACTTCTATTCATGCCAATGCCGATGAAATACTTGTTTTCATTTTCTTTATGAATGGGTGACATTAGTCAGGTCTCGAACAATAATTTGAATTGGAATTTGAAGTCAAATCTGTTCAAAAGAATTGTAGACCTTTCATCAACTAAGAATATACCGTATAAGTGACATCCAGAACAAGGCAGAGACACCAGGCTACTATCAAATGGTTACAGAAACATCAAAACAGCAGCGCTAGCATGAAAAGCACAAATTATACCAAATTCTAAAAAATCTGACCAGCA
>OLKM01001814.1:73556-103660 GCA_900291075.1 Melanogrammus aeglefinus | reverse complement strand
CTCTCTCTCTCTCTGTCTCTCTCTCTCTCTCTCTCTCCTTCCCTTTCAGTGTGTGTGTCTCTGATTGGTCCATTTGATTTAATGGAGGAGGATCAGTGTGTAGTGTGCAGTGTGTACCTAGCATCTCACACCCACTGTCGGTCTCAGTGGGTCTCTCTCTTTGTAACAGACTTGTAATAACAAGTCTGTTACTAAGACTTGTTATTACTAGTCTTATTAACAACAGTAACACCAAAGGACCAAAGGAATCTGCTTGGTTAAGACGGAGGGGCACAGTATCAGACTCTGAGGCAACAGGGATTCACCTCCAGGGGCTAGGAGAATGTCTATAACGGCATATTAAATTAACTAAATAAGGTTTTATATTATTATTAGGATGAACTTTTCAAGACGCAGCACTCCAGCAGTCCTTTTGTGTCCCAGTGGTTCAACGAAGGTCGTACAATGCTTTCCGCGCTGTGGTTTCCGCGCTGTGGTTTCAGGGCTGGTTTAGACTTGCTGTAGCGCCAAGCATAAGCGTATGCGACCTGCTGTGTCCTGTGTGCAGACTGCTGCAGCATTACGCGGCAAGAACGCATAATAGTTGAGGTCTCCGCTTGGGCCAGACCACAGCAACATCCGATCCGGAAATCGTGCAAAAGCACGATTTCCGCCATGCATAACGTCCCAGGCTCTGACCTCGTGGTCACTGTTTAATCTCTCCCTCGTCCCCAACTTTCGTGTCAGTGCATCTTGCGGATGTGTCGTGTTCGCTTGCGACAACGTGCGTGACCGACGCACCAAACGGTCGCAGATGAGGCATGGCAGCCATGATCCGTACACGTACGCGTTGTCTGGCTAGTTCAGATGGCTCTGTCCCGTGTGTCCCTGCAGCGCTGCTTGGGGTGACGCTCTTCAACTACGTCATGTCCCTGGTGGCGGTGGCGCTGTTCTACTCCTACTACACCAAGCCGGACGACTGCACTATCAACAAGTTCTTCATCAGTTTCAACCTGTGTCTCTGCTCCGTGGCGTCATTCCTCTCTGTGCTTCCCAGAGTGCAGGTACGCATTCTGACCTCCGTGTGGATCCTGATGAACCGGTTCATAACACTCTGGTACATGTTATAAACGCATCCCTACTTCCTCTCTTGTGTTCCCAGGAGTCTCAACCGCGGTCTGGTCTCCTTCAGTCGTCCATCATCACCCTGTACACCATGTTTCTGACCTGGTCAGCCATGACTAATGAACCTGGTGAGGAGCAGCACACACACACAAAAGGCACACACGCACACATGTATGCACGCACATACACACACACATGCACACACCAACACACCCCAACACACACACACACACACAAACACTCACACACACAGACACCAGCACACCAACTCACATACACACCCAGACGCATACGCACTAGCACACCAACACACAAACCCAAACACACACAATATCACACACACACACACACACACACACACACACACACACACACACACACACACACACACACACACACACACACACACACACACACACACACACACACACACACACACACCCAAAACACCTTCTGATCATTCACTAATCAGGCCCACAACAGAACTTGTGTGAAGCTGATTACATAATGCATTCATGGTTTTTCTTGGTGGCTCATCAGACAAAGCTTGTTTATTGAACAAAGGGTCCGTTCCTTCTCCCCCCCAGACCCTGTCTGTAACCCGGGCCTGCTCAGCATCTTCCAGCAGATTGCAGCCCCCAGTACTGCCCCCCTGGAGCTGGAGAACCAGACGTCGGTTATCATCGTGGGCACGGAGGAACCTGTCCTCACCGCCCCCTACCTGCAGTGGTGGGACGGGCAGAGCGTGGTGGGGCTGGCCATCTTCATCCTCTGCATCCTCTACTCCAGGTAGGGACGTCCCATCCCCGCTGGGCCCTGTAGCCATGGGTGTGGGTGTGTAAAATATATATATATAGTTTCAACGATGAGGCAGAGCAATACAAACCGCTGTCTTCCGCATAAAAATTACACTTTGCTTTTGTTACATTGTTACACAAGTCATTTATATAAATAGTAAATAAAATGGAACCCAAAATGGACCCCTGGGGGACACCATTTTGTATAAGTAAGGAGCTTGAGGACACACCATCAACCTGAACACTGTGTTCGGCCCCTCAAGTAGTTGGCAAACCATTGGACAGCTTTAGAAGACATTCCAATATCCGTACCAATCTCTGAGAAAGGACAGAGTGGTGAACTGTATCAAATGCCTTTGACAGATCTGAGAATAGTGGAGCCCAATATTCTTTAGAATCAATTGCACGTATGAAATCATTTAACACTTTCATAGTGGCAGTGACATTGCTGTGTTTTTTACGAAAACTGCAAATCATTTAAGATGTTATTTGTTGCTAAAGATATATAAGCCCTCATAAGCCCTTCTAAAACTATGGCTAAAACAGATAGTTTAGAAATTGGCCTATAATTATTTGGATTTGATCGGTCTCCACCATTTAATGATGGAGTGACATATGCAGATTTCCATACACTAGGTACTACTCCAGTTCAATTGTCAGATTGAAAAGGTTTGTCAAAGATTCTGCAATATGTTCCGCAGCAATTTTTAAAAAGTATGGATCCAACCCATCAGCATCATTTACCTCCTATGTTGTAGTAGGGACAAGATCAAAATCGAAAGGTGCATTATTCCTAGAACAAGGATAATCCTCTTGTCTCATCTGCTGTTTTGTTGCATGCTCAAACATCAAACCAGAAGATATAAAGTGCTGGTTCAGGGAATCTAGCATACTTTTCTTGTCTGTAATATTTTTTTCATTAAACTTCAGTGCATTTGGCAACACATTATCCCTAGTTCCTTGGGACAGTGATTTTATAACTTTCCAAAATTTAGAAGGGTTATGTGAACTGTCACATATTTCATTTACATAAAAATCTGATTTAGCTTTACGTATTTGAGATACACATATGTTCCTCAGGTGTCTAAAATGTTGCCAGTCTGAGCTATTTTTAGATTTCTTTACAGTTGCCCAAGCAAGATCACGCTCATGGATTAGATCAGAAAATTGCTCCGAAAACCACGGGTTATCACACCCTTTAATCTTATATTTCCTAAGAGGAGCATGCTTGTTTATAATGTCCAAAAATACCAATTTAAAATATTGCAATGCTATCCGGGATCAAATTTAACCTGGTCCAGTCTGAAAGATTAAGATATTTTAAGAAAGCTTGTTCACAGAACGACTTAAGATTTCTTCTTACTATAATATGCAGTTTACATTTAGATAACCTATCTCTCACAACAGCAATAACGCAGTGGTCGCTCAAGTCATTAGCAAAAACAGCAGTAGCTTTGAATTTCTGTGGCACATTTGTTAAAAACCAATCAAGGGGTGTAGAAATTTCAGGATGTTTAGGGATTGGCCTTGTAGGCGAGTCTATATTTTGGGTGAAGTTCGCTGAGTCACAAAAACATTTGAATAAAATCAGATGCAGGAGTTAGCCAGTCCCAGATTTATTTCTTTATTTCTTTATTTCAAGGATAGCCCCTTGAGATGTATCATCTCATTTTCGAGGGGGTCCTTACAATAATGACAAATAATACAATGAAAGTAAAAAGTAAGTTATAAACATAAATTCAAACACATAAGCACAAGGACAAATGCACGCACACTCGCACACCCACACAAGCTCCAACAATGCTCCCCATAGCTACCCCCCCCCCCCCTCCCACCCCCTACCAGCCAGTATTACACAGAGTACAATCAAATATATTAATATACATTACATACAATCAATACATTTTCTTGCATGCACAAGTAGAATATACAGTACATATTTGAACCCAGATACACACATGTAAATATTATAGTGGACAAAAGGAAAGCAGGTATGAGTAGAATGAGTCCTAGAGAGAAAAGGTAAGATAGATCAGAAACAAGAGCAGGATGTTTTATAATGCAAAACTAAAGATGATTTGAAGATATGGAAAGAAGTAATAGACCTAAGTGAGGAGGGGTTGTTCCAATCTGATGGAGCTTTGAATTTGAATGCCCGACGACCAATTTCTTTCCTGATTCTAGGTTTAATTAGAAACAGGTGGTCCATGTGCCATAGGCTGTATTGAGAAGTTAAAGGGATTAAGAGTTGTTTCAAATATGAAGGGAAATTGAAATGGATGCATTTCAATGTAAGTATTGACCAATGGAATTGCCTTCTGGAATTAGGGGCAAGCCAGTTCAGGGACTCATACATGAGGCAGTGATGGGTTATATAAGGACACCTGAGCACAAATCTACAAAGACTATTATATAACACATTAAGAGGACGGAGATTTGTTTCAAAAGTGTTACCATAGATAACATCAGCATAGTCCAATATTGGGAGTATTAATTGCATTATAAGTCTTTTCCGGACTTCTTGTGAAGCAGTCAACAGAACGATAAAGAGATTTCAGACAACCAAAGATTTTCTTGGTGATTGCATTAATATGGGGTTTAAAGGATAGCTGAGAATCAAGCCAGAGGCCTAGAAATTTAAATTCTTCAATTTTTTCTATTGTTGTTCCATCAAGAAGACTAATAGACCAGTTACTTGACAACAAATAATCAGGTTGAGTACAAAACAACATACTATATGATTTTTTCTTATTCAACAGAAGCTTATTTGAAGAGAACCATATTTGAACCAAATTAAAATCAGATTGTAGAGAGTGTTGAATTTGTAAGATATCAGAGCTGGATGAGTATAATACAGTGTCATCTGCATATAAATGAATTTGAGAGTCCAAACAGATTTGAGGAAGATCATTAATAAAGATCGAGAACAAAAGAGGACCTAAGGATGAGCCTTGTGGAACACCTTTATCATTGATCTTAAATTCTGATAGACTTCCCTGAAAGAAGACACACTGACTTCTAAAATGAAAAAAATTGTTAAAAAATAATAGAGAGTTAGTAGAAAGACCAATAGCATACAATTTATCAAAGAGAAGATAATGATCGATCATATCAAATGCTTTTGAAAGGTCAATAAATATAGCACCTGTAGGCATCTTGCTGTCAGCTGCTAACAATATGTCATTTGTAAATTTTAGAAGAGCAGTGGTGGTAGAGTAATTAGGTCAAAAACCTGATTGGTGTGGAGATAATATGTTATTGTCTGCAAGGTATTTAGATAATTGATTAAATATTAGTTTTTCAAATATTTTTGCTATACTGTTGATAATTGAGATTGTTCTATAATTGTTGGTGTCTGAGGTGTCACCTCCTTTATGAAGAGGGGTTACTCTAGCGCTTTTCCATGATGACGGTGTTTCACAAGTTGCGAAAGATAAATTAAATAAATCAGCCAGTGGAAATGGCAAAACTTGAGGCAAGTTTAAAGAACTTAATTTCCAGATCATCTGGACCAGCACTGCATCCAGAGCTTAGGCTATCAATAACCCGCTGAACATCAATTGGAAAGATAGTTTTAAAGCAAAAAGAGCTGCCACATCTATTCTGATTCGAGGCAAGACCAGAGTAACCAGATAAAGAGCTACCAATTGTAGCGAAGTGCTTGCTAAATGCCTCTGCAATTAATAAAGGTTCACTCACAGTTTGATTATTTAGTCTAATATGCGTTGTAGGGCTTTTTGTGGATTTATTGGTTATACTATTGATTCTCTTCCAAAATTTCTTCGGGTTCTGAAAATCAGTTGATAAGCAGTCTTTATAGTAATTTCCTTTAGCATTTCTTGTGTTGGTTTTACATTTATTCCTTAGCTCCTTATAAGCATTCCAGTCAGCAGCATCATTTGTTTCACGGTATTTTTTCCAGGCCTTGTCTCTTTGTTTGAATAAGTGTATGAGATCTCCCTTGATCCAAGTTGGATGTCGACCCTTGACCATAATTGATTTCAAAGGAGCATGCTTGTTGATTATCTTGACAAACTCAGTATAAAAAGAATTCCAAGCATCTTCAACAGATGGGATTAATTTGAATCTCTCTCAATTTATTATTTAGTTATTATTCCTGAGTGAAGTGTTCAGGGTTAATTTTATTAAATTGTCTTACTTTAATCATTTTAGGAGGAAGATGAGGCACTTTGATTTTCCAAATACAAAAAATCATAGAGTGGTCACTAAAAGAGTCAGGTTGACCCCAGATTGTACAATTCTGCCAGGATGGGAAACTAAAATCCAATCAAGCAAAGAAGAAGAACTGGGACCGACTCTAGTGGGTTCAGTTATGAGTTGAGTTAGATTTATGCTGTTAAAGAGGTTCCGATCTTTTTGAGAGGAGCGATCCAGCCAATTAGAATTGAAGTCACCTAATATTATTTTTTCACTGGTGCAGTCTAACGAATTAATGGTAGACAGGATACAGTCAGTAGTGTCTGCTGGGGCAGATGGAGGTTTATAAAATATTTCCAATGATTAGTCGTTTATTTTCATGAAAAACGATTTTGACGAAAAGGCCTTCAAAATGCTGGGGATTCTCATTTGGAAGAACAAGTTCTGCAATCAAATTTGAGGATACATATGTTAAGAGGCCCCCACCTCTTGAGCCTCTATCGTTCCTAAATAGAACATAATTATCAAGTTTGACTTCATCATCAGAAATATTGCTGTTTAACCAAGTTTCAGACAAAGTTATTACATGGGGTTTATTATAGGTAAGCCAGGCTCTCAGTAAATCAATTTTAGATGGCAAGCTCCTAATGTTCAAATGAATAACATGCAGCCCTTTAGCACAGTTCATTAATCCAAAATAACTGAGTAAGTATGCAAATGGTATGGAAAAAGAAATGCACACAGAGCATCATCGCAGGTTGTGGATTGTAGCAGGCAGGGGCAGGTGGTGAGAGAGGCAGAAGGAGAGCAACACACACACACACACACACACACACACACACACACACACACACACACACACACACACACACACACACACACACACACACACACACACACACACACACACACACACACACACGACAGGAGAGCACATACGGCATTAGAGAAAGCACGTAAGGCATATACCAAATAAGAAATAATAATAATAGTAAAAAGTAAAAAGAGCTCAGTCTGCATGGCTCAGCATATTGCAGACATATCAAAATGAAAGATCCATGTTTACTAAAAAGGGGTATATATTGGGCCTTTATAAGGCCGTCAGATGACGGCAAACAAAAATAAATTATTAATAATAATAATTATTATATGCTTCAACAGCTTCTTAGTTTATTCGCTTCAACATCCAAAAGTATTCAGCAATTATTCTAAACGAATTATTTATATATAGGCGTCTATCATTCCCAGTTTTAATAACTTAGATCAACCCGTCTTTTAGTGTTACGCCATTTTACGACACTTGTGATATGCTATACGGCAGACAGTGGTAAAGCAGCTGTCACTAGCATCGTCCATTGACAATTTTGCAAGAAACAAAACAAAAATAAAACAGCAGTCACCAACTCAGCAATTCTATCAGCGATAGTTTGCACATATGAAACATAAAACTCCAGCCAGTCCGATGAGAAAATAAGTAAAAAAATAAATAAATAAATAAAAAATAAATTAAAAAAGTTCATCAGCAGGCAGTGTGTTGTGTTGGCGCTGGCACTATCGACTGGTCGCCAGCCATCAGTCTGCTGCCATATCAGAGTCAATGGAAGAGTTAATGGAGGAGAGTGCACAGAGGAAATTCTCAGCTTCACCGGGAGTATGAAAGAAATGTCTCTTACCAACATGGGTAATTCTCAGCGTGCAGGGAAAGAGCAGGCCATATTCGATTTCCCTATCACGGAGCTTTTTCTTCACTGCATCAAACTCTCGGCGTCTCTGGACTACACCAGCAGAGAAGTCCGGGTAGATAAAGATTCGAACATCCTTCAAAGAGCCCCCTTGGTTCACAGCCCTCGCTTTGTACTGAAGGGGGTCCCTCTTGTCCCTGGCCAGTTTCATTATCTTCAGCTTGTCTTGAAAGCACTGGAACTTTACCAAGATCGGCCTTGGACCCTTGGCTTTGACGTTGTCCAGGATACCAGTGCGATGACAGCGCTCTATCACAGGAGGAACGGAGAAATTTGCTTCACCTAGAAGTTTTGGAATCAGATGACTTATGAAGCCGAGGACATCCCCGGCCTCGGCCCTCTCGGGTATGCCGACGAATCGTAGATTGGAGCGTCTGCTTCGGTTCTCAGCGTCTTCAGTCCATGATTTAAGGTCGGTGTTTTCCTTTTCGAGCACCTTTACACATTTGACCAGTTCTGTTATGTCATCTTCGTTTGAGCTTACTCTTTGCTGAATCTCATTGACCTGATCTCCGAGCATATGCAGGGAGTCATCTATTTTCTTCAGACTGGATCCAAGTGAATCTATTTTTGCGTCAATGTGTGAAATCATGTCGAGCTTCATTTGCTGCATCATATCACAAATACTTTGGAGAGTAATTGGTTCACCCATTGTGAGGCCAGCAGCGTTTCCACTCGCACAAGGAGGGTGAAGTCTTAAAACTCGTGGGTTTGGTGCTAAAGGCTGCTTTAGTTTTTCGTTCTTTTAGGTAGTTCATTAGCACCAGAGACTTTTTTCGGGTAATTGTAGATATTGATGGGCAAAACAATCCAATGAGCATGACTCAACCGACCACCCTCCAGGTCGAGGCCCGAACCAGGGGCAGGAGGACACGAGTAAACACACCACATACCACACATACAACACGCCGTTAATCTTTGTCTAAACCCACGCAGGAGTAACTGGCCATCTTCCAGATTCAGGCCCGAACCGAAGGCCAGTCAAAACTCAGACAATGCACCACACATTCGCGAACCACTGGTGCCAATCTACTGATAACATAGCACCCATAACTCCCAAGATACTCCTTGAGAACCCCTCGCACCTGGTCAGAAGGAACACTGAGCACTCATAAATTGTATCGGTAACCAGAGACACAAGGTCAAGATGTGCGCTCAGAGACACACACAAACACCTACCTTAAGCACACACACCTCGTTAGGAGAAACACAGCATAAGACTATACCACACAGATCATCTCACGCTCTTCTGAAGCAGAACTTCCAAGGTGGCGAAGCTCCAGACGACCTCTGCGCTGATAGGGACTTAGAAATATTCGATCTCTCACGCTTTATGTACCTGTATCACTTTTACCATTTTACTTAATAAATCCGAGGCCCTCGTGCTGATAGAATTTATCACCTCTCCGTCTCATTTTCTCTGGTCAAGTAGCTAGACAGACTGATTTTCCCAACAATATCACAACATCCTTAGTAGACAAATAATTTAGCCAGTAGACTGGAGCTCACAACACTCATTCACTCACGGCGGCCATTGCACCATGTTTCATTAAGATTAAGTCACCCAGTAAAAACAGTTTGGTATAGTTAATAGATGACAAACAATCAGGCAATGAGGACAATGTATCCTTTGGTGCAGAAGGAGGTCTATAACATCCCATAACTGTCAAAACAAAATTCTGTGATAACTCAATTTTCCATACTAACAGTTCAAATTGTTTAGGCACAGACTTGGATAATTGTAGTATTGCCTGAAAACAATTTACATAGATCGCCACTCCTTCACCGTTAGCACAGCGTTTAGTACGAAATATATTATACCCATCCATATAAATATAGCTATCAGGATTGGATCTACCCAGGGCTGCCGGACTGGGGGTGTAAGGTGGACAGGCTTGGGGGGACCCAAGGCAGAGGGGGGGGCCCATGGGAATGTAAAAAAACAATTATATATATATATATATATATATATTTTTTTTTTTAAATTATTCTGCCAGCCCCTAGTGGCAGGAGCCCCACATTGCGCTTAGTGGCCACATGCCGCTAGGTCACGTCCCGCAGGGTAGCTGGAGTGGCACTATACAGCTGATGGTGGAGTGCAGGCCAGGAAGTAGATGATGGAACCCAGGCTGTAGCTGGTGGAGACCCAGGCAGTAGCTGGTGGACGCAGGCTGTAGCTGGCAGCTAGTGGAGAGACCCAGGCTAGCTGGTGGAGACACAGGCTGTCGCCGGCGGAGACACAGGCTGTAGCTGGCAGCTAGTGGAGATCCAGGCTTTAGCTGGTGGAGACAAAGGCTGTAGCTGGTGGAGATACAGGCTGTAGCTGGTGTAGACCGAGGCTATAGATGGTAGCTGGCGGAGACCCAAGCTGTAGCTGGAGAAGACGCAGGCTAGCTGGTAGCTGGCAGAGATCCAGGCAAAACGCCACACTCCTAGTTCACAAAACAGTAGGCCTTTGCTGCTGTTCCGGGCTAAAGACAAACTCCACAGCAGCAGATGGTTTGTAGCAGTAGACTGGTTCAGGCAAAGCACATGCAGTAGGTCTCGGAAACAGTTTAGTCCATAAATTGTGGAGTTAACCACAATATTTCAGTGGCTTACCCCAAACTTTGTTGAAAGGCAAACAATTTGTTTGAGAGGATGTTAAAATCTGTTAAAAAAAACATGTTAAAACAGACAAACAGAACAAAGGACAGACTACCATCTTGGAAGTGGGCGATGAAATTTCTGACCAATCAGGGCATGCCTGTTAATTACAGGTGTGTGCATGCAACACTTGTCATTTCCTCACATACTCAGTGAGGAAACTTAGGAAAGAACGGAGTTAATTAGGAGGATTGGGGGCACTTTATTTTCAAAATGTTCTGCTCTCACTCTTAACAACTCTCTACCCATACCTCTAAAGCCACAATGTGTGTTTTTAAAGCTTCATGATCTATGACTCAAGCATGAGCGGCCCCTGCCCAGCAGGTAGACGCTAGAGACTAGCCTACCCCCAGTGGTCCTCCTCATCCCTCCAGCTCCTAAACGGAGCTCATCCCTCCTCCCAGTGGACAGTGGGAGCTCCCTGCTGCCCTAGCCCCCCCGCGGTCCTCCTCCCAGTGGACAGTGGGAGCTCCCTGCTGCCCTAGCCCCCCAGCGGTCCTCCTCCCAGTGGGTTCCCTCCATTTTGTGGACCTTACCTTCTGTCCCTCTCCCTCCTGCAGCATCCGCTCCTCCAACACCAGCCAGGTGAACAAGCTCACCTTGGCGTCCAGGGACTCGGCCGTGCTGGCGGAGAGCGAGGGCAGGGCGGGCGAGCTGTCAGGGGAGGAGGGGGAGGGTCCGCGGCGTGTGCGGGACAACGAGCAGGACCTGGTGCAGTACAGCTACTCCTTCTTCCACTTCATGCTGCTGCTGGCCTCGCTCTACATCATGATGACACTCACCAACTGGTACAGGTCAGTGGGGTCACGCGGAGACACACACTGCATACACACGCATGCATAAACACACCACACATACACACATAGACAGAGCAACACATACAAACACACGGGCACATGCACACACACACAAACACGTACACACACAAACCAACGCACACACATGCACACACAGACACACTGGCTGGGAGGTGACTTAATGTGGACCCCAGACTTTTTGATAACGTTGAGGCACTTTTGTACCCACTCAATGTTTCACGTTGTCCTTTTTACCATGGTACAAAAAGTGAAGCCATTAACATATTGTTCCGCTTTAAAGTGTTTCTCTTTTCTTCTTCTTCGAATATGTCGACACATATTAGTGGTCAATTAAAATGATTTCATGTCCTACAATGTCCATCCTACAACCCATCTGGGTCTCACCTCTGACCCACAGTTTGAATGCCGCTCTTAGTCAAATCATAACCTTTCGTCAGGAAGATTAGGGATGCCTTTATTTTGAGAGTCTGTGGCTCCTTAATCATGAGTCATCAGGGGTCGTTAAGTCTGGGTGTTCCTTGTTTGTGGTGCCAGCCCTGACGCAGAGTACACCGCCTTGACCAGCAAGTGGCCCACGGTGTGGGTGAAGATCTCCTCCAGCTGGGTGTGCCTGGCCATCTACACCTGGACGCTGGTGGCCCCCCTGGTCCTGTCCAACCGAGACTTTAGCTGAGGCTGCTCTGATCGCCATGTTTGTTATGGTCCTGGTTTGGACATCTCAGAGTCAGCGTTGTCATCGTTCGGCGCGTTGTTTGTCATATCCTTGAGCCTCAGTATAACCCATAAAGAGAGAGATATATTTTAAGGAGTTTATCAAAACCAAAGAATGAAGGACAAGGTCCACTCTGATATCTGGGAGTTGATTGTAGGGTAAAGTTCTCGTTTATGACCATGTTGTGTATTTAAATGACCTATTCTAAAAGAGTCTGAGCGTCGTGTTAATTACTTCAGTGTCTATCTGTAGCAGTTTACAACATGAATATTGTCAACCAGCCAGTCAGTCTGCTAAACATGCTTAATAAAAACTGTATGCTGTGCCATTCAGTGCCTTAGATGTTCTAAAAACATTAAAAGTGTTTAACGGAAATGTCATGTAATTCATAATATAGATATTAGATACAATCATCTTAAAATACTTGAGGGTTTTGTGAAGGGTTTGTAAAGTACCAAGACATAATTCACCATTATGTACGCTAATAATATTATAGATTATATAATACTGTACAATTAATACCATAACTTAACATCTTCAACTTGAACCATAATAGAAAATTGTTCATATTCCAATTGTAATGGGAATATAAACTAGTAGTATGATCCTAAAATACATATAATTAATCTAAAAGATTTCAATATGATTACAAAAACCTCTAAATAACCATGGTTTGTGCTTCCAACTTGAATTATATGAAACGTTGATAAAAAAATGCCTTTACTTGCCTTGCATGCATTTGCTGTATTAGTTTATGCTGTTGGATATATCAAATGCTGCTGTTGACCTTTACACCCTATTGCATTAAACCAATGTAATTCATTTATTTCACATGATAATGCTTTATCTACGCTTTTTCAAAGAATAAAGATGACTTTGGTTACCTATTCAAATTTTGTCCTTACTCGACCGCAAACGTCAGTGGTTTTGTCGTTTCCTCTGTACAGACAGGATGGAGACGACAACACACCCACCATGTACAGAACAGTCCAGACCACTAAATCTGATACACCAGACGTCAGATTAGCTTTCATTAGCGAACTTATGTTTATGTTTACCGGCCAGTGGGTTAGTATAACATACAATGTGCTTTCTGTGACATCCCTTACAGATATAAACAAGGGAGTTGGAATCGCCCTGCGTTGGGCTGTTGCTCTTGCAAGGCTGAATGCAGGTTCAGTCTGAAGGGGGCTGATTCCTTCATAATCATCATTAGGACGGGTCTGAATCCAGACTTCGTTCCTGTAGAGGTGATGGGCCCCAGGAGAACTACGATGAGCTGAGTTAGAGGAGACTAATGTTCTGTCCATACTGGTGGTGAACCTCTCTGGGCCAGGTAGTTTGGCCATCGACTAGCGTTACTGAAACAATACTAACCGTCTTACATTAAGAGTACAATGTTGGATTATGTGACTGTAAAATCCTCTTGGATATGAACTGAGAGTTATATGATCCTATGACAAATTTGAATAATGTAATAACGTTAACCAACACAATTACTAAATGACACATGGGTAATGTTCACCTTAAACAGCATTTTGGATGATGCCAAAAGTATTTTCTGTGATACATCATTAAAGGTAGACTACATCAGATATCCCTGATATGGTTACAGGGAAGCACTCAGCAGGTATATACTGTATATATATATAGTATGTATATATATATATATATATATTATATATATATAATATATATATATATATTATATATATAAATATATATATTATATAATATATAATTATATATAATATATATATATATAATATATATATATATAATATATATATATATATATATATATATATATATATATATATCACTATCATCTATATTATATATATATATATATATAATACTACATCCTGACACACACACACACACTCATATTTAAGCATATTAATCTATCCTGAACATCAATAGGACAGTGTGGATTTATAAAGCATGGTGATGTACGCTGCGGGTCCGGTGCAGTAGGGGGCGGTGTGTACCTTTGGTATGAGGGCGGAACCTCTGCAGCGGGCCTCAGGCTTCCGATCGGCTCTATTTACCGAGCACACCGTCCACTTCAGACCACTGCTGCCGACCTCATACAACAAGCTACTATACACTATTGCATCCCGTCAACTACCTTCTAGATAGCGACATTGCTTGAGATTTCCCAGCTCCTGGTGAGTATGAAGATTCCTGTTATCAAGTATTAAAACGTCAACCCTGATTTGTTGTGATCGTCCATCAATTGCAGGTTAACTTTCCAAGCTTTCACTGGGGTTACTTCAGCCTTGCAACACATAGACAGCGGGTTATCCTGGCGATGCAATGAAACTCAAGTACAACTTACTCGCCGTCCCTACTAATGTCTGGCAGGTTGGTTCAGAAAGCTGACCCATGGAGCCTGCCTGCCGGAAGGACAAGCCGAAGCTGAACTCCACCCCGACCAGAGGAGACCGCGCCAAGCAGAGGTCCGCCCAGCAGGAGGTGAAGCAGAGGCAACGGGCCGAGGTGAGCTCACCCCCACCATCCACACTGTTGGACAGGATCCTACTTACCAACCACACTGTGAGGCATGGTCGTACTCGCCCCCACCATCCTCACAGTTGGACAGGATCCTACTCATCCCCTGACTGTTAAACATGACCTACTCACCGCCATCGACCATGCTGTTAGACATGATCCCACTGGGCTGATGCCATCCCTTAGTTTTGTTATGTGTTGTTGTAGAATAATACATAACAAGACAATTAGAAACCAAGGGATATGTTATTGTATATTGTTAGACTGTTCTGCCAGCATCCCTTTGTTTCTAGATGTGTTTCATATTATTATACTGTGCTTCCACCATTCATTGGTTTGCAGTTGTGTTATATTAAAGGCCTACGTGCAGGTTAACCGGGAGTTTTGATTTATGGTACAAAAAGCACTCAAAATATGCATAGCATTTATAAAATGTCTCCAAAATAGTGTTAAAGTCCAGTTTTTGTTGTCAACGCCATTCGGCGATGACGTCACGTTGGGGAGACGTGGTGGAAAGTAGCCTCAGCCTAGTACTAGAACTATGGCGTCTTAAGAGGTGGCAAGAACCACAAATAACATGTATGATGGCCCACAGCAGTATAATTTCGAACCTGTTAGACGTGAGAGGGCGAATGAGGAATTGCCGAGAACTGATGGCGGTCAAAGCCAACTTAATGCATGGTCAGAGGAGAATGAGTGGAGAGTTGCAATCATTTAGCAACGCAGCAATGAGCGCTGGAGCTAGTCAATGAACAGCAGTGCATACAATAACGACACTTTTATATTTATTTTTACTGTCAATGAATAGCAGCGAGTGAAAGTCAACGTTTTCTTTATATCTAGTGACAGCGACTATGTTACGATAAGTATCGTAAGCTTAGTCAGAAGACCTATAAATAGAAGGCATAATGCTATTTATGGGCTAGTTTGCCAGTCCCACCGGTGAAATCCCCCCTAGATAATCCCTAGTTAAATCGTACCCCCAACGTAATCAGATTTCCGATTAGTTATTGTAGTGGGATAGTAATTTCTAGTGTTTATTTCTAAGCTTTATTTTTGCCATTGTGCGAAATACCGTCAATATTCAGGGGTCCCCATCTCCCGATTGTTGCGCAATACCGATATACATTTTGCAGTAGGCCTATTTCATTACAATATTTACTGGATGCAAGACAATCAGTATTTTGCCTACATGACAACACACACACGCACACACTTAAAAAAATTTGATGATCCGATATGCTATATATTTTAAAGCAACACTGACATAGGAGGCTACATTGGCTAAAGTTGTTTGGATGCACGTTGATTTATAACAAGGAGAGGCAAAATTGTGCATTACAATGCAAAAACGAAAATAACTAGATTGTTGCCAGATCAAATGGCAGGTATAGCCTATCAGACATGCAATCCGTGCACTTGCAAATGAGTGCCTGCAAGTTTGACAGATCGTGGTGTGACATTATTTAACCATCAATCTACCGCAGATACGACCAGACAGATGTATATTGAACACATACACAAAGCACACCGTCCAACCCGGCGGATGCTGACAGACAGCCCACAACAAGCCAAACATCACCACGGCGGGTGTTCTCTCTTTCTCGCTCTTGCACACCCATACACAATCACTCCAACTTATCCAACTCCAAGGCTAGGCTGCTTCACTAAGACCACAACTAACCACAAGGCCTTCATAACCATGCAGTAAGCCGAGGCCGGAAAGGACACGCACACAATCCCACAGACTCATCTTATGCAAAACAATCTGTTTTATCATCAACATTCAGTCACTGCAAAGATTTAAAGACTCTTACCACAAGTTAGAATGGACCCAAAGTATGTGATTGATAATGTCTGGTTAAGCTTTCGCTTGCTATCCGTTTTTAGTATGACTTCTCAACATTATGTCTTTCTTGTGCTAGGTGCACATTGGCTAATATGCATACGTGCACAGGACTGGCTGGCTCCGCAAGGCAAATAATAGAACATATTTAATTATCTTTCTATCTATTTCTCTATCAACGCATGTTTCTAGTTTTAATGAGATGTATTTTGTGTATGTCCAGTCAGACTTGTTGTCTCCCTTGTTCTGTGTGGTCTTGTAGGCTATACTGTGTGAGCCGAATCACCTAAATGAATTTCCGACGACTTGTGTCGTTTTGTATTAATAAAGACTTGACTAGGCTATTAATTAACAATTATTCGCCAAAGGCGAAGTGAATACTGGGGAATAGCCTCCGAGACCGAAGATCGAGGGGGCTATTCCCCACTATTCGCGGAGCCTGACCGCGGACATTTTGCGATGAAAACAATATCGAGTTTGAGATGTCAATCACGGGATATCGCCCAATATCTCCAGATGGCGAACCAATCAAATGGGGCCATCTTAGGAGGTTCACGTGTCGCATATACTAACTATATATAATAATATCTATGTATTAATCTATAGCAAACCGCTAAAAAAGTACCTACTTTTTCGTATTGCATTCCGTTTTGTGATTCCTAACATTAAATACAATTTAATTGACAGTTGAAATCTTTACGACCAACAATCAAATTGCACAAATTCGTTGAAAAATAAAGCCTGCAGCACGGCCTTAAATACACTGTGCGGCCATCATTCCTTGGTGTCTAATGTGTTCACACGTTCATTTCTGGCAGTACATTTGTACTGGGTTTCAGTGTGTGTGCGCTCTCATCTCACTGCAGTGCTGTTCCCTCTGCTCTACTCCAGATCTACGCTCTGAACAAGGTGATGACGGAGCTGGAGCAGCAGCAGTTTGAGGCCTTCTGCAAGCAGATGCAGGGCCAGGGGGAGTGAGGGGGGGTGAGGGGGGCCAGGGGGAGTAGGGGGGTGAGGGCCAGGGGGAGTGAGGGGGTGAGGGCCAGGGGGAGTGAGGGGGGCGAGGGGGCCGCTGTAGGCCTACAGGCCATCCTCACGCTGTTCTACACAGAACCCCACATTAAATCAGTGTGACATGTGTCCTCCTTCCCATGGTAGTATGACATGTGGTCCGATAGTTAATAAGAGGTTCAATCAGACAATCACTAATAAAGCACTTATAGCGGCGGGCTGGCCAGCCCAAACATGGACGTTTACTCTACAACAGGAAGTGTCAGTTGCCCAGTTGGAAAAGTTGTTGGTAAATCATACTTTCTTATTCAAGTCACTAATATTTAGTTTGTTCATTTTAATAATTGAAAGGTTTGCCGAAATACTTTTTTTTTTTTTCTTGACGTCTGTTACGTATATTTAAATTGAGGAAATGTGTTAAACAGTGGTTTGTTCCTGAGTCAAGGGCTATGTTAGCCTTTGGAACCAGGAGGGACTCTGTGGTCCGCAGGTGAATGACGTTCTGTCATGGATCATAGGAGCTCAATGACAATGTGGTTTTTGTTTTGAAGTTTTGATGGCTACGTTAATGGTGCTCACCTGAATATATTTGAAAATACACACGGTATAGCAAGATTCGTTTTAAGTATTTTCCAGAAGCATATAAGTAAAATAACATTTTACTGATGCAGTACTTTTGGTACTAGCAACCTTAGTCTTAGACAGCTGTACAACAATGTCTCAACGTGTTCCAATTTCATTAAAAATGTGTAATGATTCCTCATTTGTTTGTGTTTTAGTATCAACAGATTGTAATGGGTTGTGTAGTGGGATTTATGCAGTAGCTGAAGTAGTATACAGCACAGCCCATTGGAATGCTGTAAATAATTTTAATATAGTGTATTTGTCCTGAAGGTTTAACTTTTATATAAACCTATACAGTAGACCGTGTATCCAATTATTTGATATTATTTATCATCATACGTTTGTGATTACGTTCCTTCCTAGAGAAACTTCTAGTCCAGATCAAGAGCAAGTATAGTTGTATCACTTCAAAGACAATCCATCATCACCCAATCAGAATTTTGAAGTAATAAATCAGTCCTTGAGATAAAAAGTGTGTTTTGTTTAAAGTAGTGAATGTAAATTAGGTTGAGTGTGACTTAATCAATTACAATTACAATTAGGGCGTTTACCAAACGCTTTCATCCAAAAGTTGCAGTTCGGGTTAAGTGTCTTGCTCAGGAACACATCAATAGCTGGGAACTGGGAGCATTAACAAATCCCCTAGCCATAATGTAATGGTGAAGTGCCCCGAAAATGTGTTCTGGTTTGCTGCACCTGCCTCTTAAGGAGACGTCCCGGATTATCTCATCTCTGATTGGTTTGTTGATTCCACCTTGCCTGTCGATCAAAGGTGAGTGAACGCAACACGTGAATGGGGGGTCAAACGCACTATCTTCTACTCTACAGCAACACCACTAGTGCATAAATAACATCTCAGTTGAGTATATAAAATTAGGATTTATTTTGGGACATAACAAAAAGAATACCTACAAACGCATGCACCGTGTTACACCGAATTCTTCGACCCACCGAAAAGTGTGACCCCAGGGGTTGCTGTTGCACATCTTCTGCAACATGCATGCGTGCGTTATAACAAAAACGTAAATAAAACAAGATCTCCCCCCACCGGTGGGTCTTTCTTTTTCTTGATACTAACATTCATTCTAAACAGTATTTTAACAGAGTAGCCTATAATAGGAAATGCTCAAAGGTAAATCAACGTAATTTAACACTGACTGTAGCTTTTTATGAGTAAAGAAGCAACGGTGAAGGACCGTACTAAACGCCCTATCCATTGTATGGGTCTGTAAAATGCTAATCAAATCAAATGTATTTATTAAGCACCTTTAATTAAAAGATAATTGGTTGGGGAGGAGATCTTATGTTTTGTTTATGTTTTTGTCTTGCCTGTCTACGAATCGAACTCTTGCATATTGCAAAAAATATGCAACAGCGCCCCCTGGGGTCACACCTTTCGGTGGTTCGCAGAATTCGGTGTAACACCGCAGTACACACACACACACACACACACACACACACACACACACACACACACACACACACACACACACACACACACACACACACACACACACACACACAGCTCCCAATATGGGAGAGGGATGAATTCCAGTTAAATAAAAGTTATTTCTTCAGTATTCCTGCTTGGACATTTGAGTAGAGCATTTAACAACCAACAAATGCAAATGCTGTGAGATGGATAGATAACACAAAGATAAATGAAACAGACATTTTAGCTGTGATTCCAAACCTGACCGGACAAATGAACAGAGATTAACCTGGACTTTACCTGTATTTGAACAACCTCGGAATGGGATTCTGTGGCCATTGCATTGCAGTGCTACATATCAAATATTCCAGTGGTAGCCGTTCCAATAATAGTCCCTTCATAAAATGGGGTTGCCTGCATTTAGTTTCCGTCAAATACAAACGCCCGGAAATGACAAGTCTTTCCAGTTGTTTTAAACAGTGGCTGAAGCGCTTCATGTGTGGGGTTGGGGGGTTGATAGGTGGGGGCTGAACCCTAGGCCTCTGAAGAGGCCTGCGGCCGGAGCTGTGCCTTCTCCATGGTGGTGCCGTAAGGGTCTGAGCGCTTGAAGAAGCCCATCTGGACCGGAGGAACAAAAGCAGTCACACGGTGAGCTCAGAAGCCCTGGTTTAAGACATAATAGCACGAATTACAGTCTTTAAAATAAGCAGTGTTTCGTCAGAAAGCTGGCAGGCTGTGGTGAATCTTAGAAAAGGCCTCTTTGTTAACGTACCTGATATTTAAGAGATATTTAAGGTTTACTTTCAGCCACTTGACCGCAGTAACAATATCATAAGTCATTAGAAAATCCAATTGGTAGTGCCTTGTTATGCCTTTATGCCTGTTATGCCCAACGTCCTCCTTTTGAATTGATTTAGCATGTTTTCCTGTTTCATCTATATGAATACTTATTTGCATACAGCCTTATTTTATAATAATTAACTAATTTTCTAATTATAATTTGATGGCTGTTTCGACAGTAAATGAAAGACTTTTTGTTATCGGCAAATTTCTGTCTGCACTGTCTGTGTTAAGCTTTCAGACAGATCTGGTTCAGAGTGGTTCCAGACTGATCCGGTTCAGTGTGGTTCCAGACTGATCCGGATCAGTGTGGTTCCAGACTGATCCGGTTCAGTGGGGTTCCAGACTGATCCGGTTCAGTGTGGTTCCAGACTGATCCGGTTCAGTGGGGTTCCAGACTGATCCGGTTCAGTGTGGTTCCAGACTGATCCGGTTCAGTGGGGTTCCAGACTGATCCGGTTCAGTGTGGTTCCAGGCATATCCAGTTCAGTTCGATTCAGAGTGGTTAAGGTTCCGGGGAGATCCGGTCCAGTGCGGCTCAGAGTGGTTGCTGCGAAGACAGCCCTGTTGGTACCTTGTACAGCAGGTAGATGAGCAGAGCCAGGAGCAGCAGGCCGGCCAGGATGGCCAGGATGATGACCCATACCGGGACCGGGTACTGGTGCGCCGGTTTGTTCCAGACCACGGTGTTCGTCACCTCATCACCAGACAGAGAGCACAGGACACATGGGTACAGGCCATGAGAACCAGAGGACTCATGGGTACAGGCCATGAGAGAGCACAGGTCCCACAGGCAGACTGATTGGATGTGGATTATATCTTTAGACTCTCCCATCTCTAACGCTATGCTTTAGCTTTTCAGCTTACAGACAGTTCACCAACAAACACAATAATAAACACTGAGATCAAGGAGACCAGAGGGCTTCATACCCGCTGATATACCCCCCCACCTCCTAACATTAACATGATACCTTTTTGTATCCTGAGGGTTTGGATTTGGGAGTGATTGAATATGGCATCTTCTCCACCCTGTACTCAACAGTACACTCCAGAAAGAACTGTTTGTAAGCCCGCTGAGAGAGAGAGAGAACAGACAAAGGGAGTAGTGAACACATTGCTTGACCCTGTGGAGAATGCAATGTGCTGAACACATTGTATTCTCCACAGGGTCCACCAGGGGGCAGCATGGTAGAGCAGCAGCAGCACAGCCTTGGACTCTTAACTGGTGACACTGAAGAGAGCAACCAGTGTGTGAGTGTGATGATGAAGCTACTGAATGGTTGTGTCTCCTGCTACCTGTACCTCGGCGAAGGTTTCAGCCCAGAGGCGGGATCGGATGCTAACGATGGCGCTGGCTCCCCTCTCCAGCAGCCCCACACTGCAGCGCAGGCGCCAGCACTCCACCGCCCCACACGACTGGGGACAGAACACACAGAACACATGGTGTCAAACGACTGAGGACACACAGAACACACAGAACACATGGTGTCAAACGACTGGAGACACACACAACACATGGTGTCAAACGACTGGGGACACACAGAACACATGGTGTCAAACGACTGGGGGCAGGACACACAGAACACATGGTGTCAAACGACTGGGGGCACACAGAACACAGCTCTCTGCAACACTTTCTTTATTTACAAATATCAGGGTGTGCACGTGCAGTTTTATCTACAAAAAAAGCGATAAGTTTCCACCTTAAAACGAGGAATTGGATGTATTCACTACATATTCTAGCAAGTATTGAGGTTCAGATCTAAGATGTGTTCACGGGAGGGTTGACGATAAAGGGTGAAGAACAGGGGAGGTGGACTTGGAAGACTCGTACGTCACGGCTTGTATTTCTACGGGCATAAGATGTCCATGCTGCCGCCTCCTCATTTGTGATTGAGTTTGTCCCGGAGACAGTTATGCTAACTGAACCATGAAGGGAGCCAGAGCTCCAATGTGCGCCAGTTCACCATTTCCTCTGTCCTCCGTCTACATCCCCTCATCATAACTCTGCCCGCGTCCGAGCAGACGGGACCCAGCTGGGGGGAGGGGGGTGAGAGCCCTCTTATTGGTGCTGAAACTACGACCCTGGACCCGTATTTTCCAGAGCTTTACGTGGAATGAGGAACAGTACATTTGGAGCCATGTATTGATGTATTTATTATTGATCACAGCTGGTACTCTGACTGGTGACCGCTTTGGTCCTTGAAGAAGCATAACATGGGAAGCAAAAGTACTGGTTTTACAGAGAGCCAAAGGGCTCTGCAGACAGACCACTGCTGGGAAATGAAGGAAGTGGAGAAGAGAGACATTTCACAAATCCCTGTGGTGTCGATATTACGATCAGATGGAGTGCCCTGAACACCACTAAAACACAGATGCTGTGTGTGTGTGTGTGTGTGTGTGTGTGTGTGTGTGTGTGTGTGTGTGTGTGTGTGTGTGTGTGTGTGTGTGTGTGTGTGTGTGTGTGTGTGTGTGTGTGTGTGTGTGTGTGTATGTGTGAGTGTGTGCGTACGTGTGTGTGTGTGTGCGTGTATGTGTGTGTATGCTTATGTGTGTGTGTGTGTACGTGTGTGTGTGTATGTTTGTGTGTGTGTGTACATGTGTGTAAATGCGTGTATGTGTGTGTAATCTGCCGGCCGCAGCATGCTCCGCCATGCTCAGCTTGTTTGAACAGCTCTCTGGTAGCCGTTGTGACTCTGGTGTTACCAGGTTGGGGGGGGGGGGGGTATGTGTGTGTCTGGTGTTACCAGGTTGGGGGGGGGGTGTATGTGTGTGTCTGGTGTTACCAGGTTGGCGTGTGTGTGTGTATGTGTGTGTCTGTGTGTTACAGTTGGGGTGTGTGTGTACTGTGTGTGTACCAGGTTTGGGGGGTGTGTGTGTATGTGTGTGTCTGGTGTTACCAGGTTGGGGGTGTGTGTGTATGTGTGTGTCTGGTGTTACCAGGTGGGGTGTTGTATGGGTGTGTCGTGTACGGTTGGGGGGGGGGGGGGTGTATGTGTGTGTCTGGTGTCACCAGGTTGGGGGGGGTGTGTATGTGTGTGTCTGGTGTTACCAGGTTGGGGGGGTGTGTACGTGTGTGTCTGGTGTTACCAGGTTGGGGGGTGTGTGTACGTCTATGTGTCTAGTATTACCAGGTTGCTCAGGCCGGCCAGAGGGTCTCTGAGGAGGTCTCTCCTCTGGACCCAGTGCTTTGGGAGGGGGCCGAGCAGGCCAGGGTTGTCGGTCCTCCGAGGTAGGACCTGTAGGCACAAAACACCTTGTTAACAAAGCCTAGAAACACAATCTGGGAACGTACTGACCACATACCATAATAACCACGTTTGTGTGTGTGCGTTAGTATGTGTGTGTCAGTTCCTTTGCGTGCGGGTTAGCATGTGTGTGTGTATTTGTGTGTGTGCTTTTAGATTCACAAAGCCACAATTAAGGGTCAGGATGTTCAGAAGGAGAACTGGAAGCAGGAGTTCCCATGGCGGTCGCAAAAACCTTATGAAATCCTTCTGCTGTGACTCAAGGGTAAAAGTCCCGTTTCCAAACCGCTGAATGAGCCGAGCTGTCGCTCCTCCACCCCCCCACTGTCTCTGGGTTACTACTGCGAACCTCCCAGTATCCCAAGAAGTGACCCGAACAGTGCATCAGCTATGGCTAAGAAAGCATAACAAGAAAGGAATTTCAGTTTATTAGTGTGTTTGTGTGTGTGCCTGCGCGTGTGTGCCTGCGTGTGTGCGTGTGTGTGTGTGTATGTGTGTGTGTGTGTGTGTGTGTGTGTGTGTGTGTGTGTGTGTGTGTGTGTGTGTGTGTGTGTGTGTGTGTGTGTGTGTGTGTGTGTGTGTCTGTGTCTGTGTGTCTGTGTGTGTCTGTGTGTGTGTGGGTTTACATGCACATGTCTGTGTGTGTGCATGTGTGTGTGCGTGCGTGGTGCCCTACCTTGAGCTTTAGTGCGTTGAGGGTCTGGTTGGAGGAGCAGCTGATCGGGCCCTCAGCCTCCAGCTCCAGGGGGTACAGCAGCCCGTGGCCCTGGGCCCTCAGCGGACAACTCACCTCCAGGCTGGTCTGGCTGATGCTGCTGGGCCCGTTGTTCACCAACTAGAGCCACAACCACAAGGGGGAACCTTGACTCAGAGATAGTCAGGTACCCTGTTACAAGACATAGAGGGCCTCTCTTTACAGAGCAGTGGCTGTTTGAAAGGTTTGGGTTCTATGCTGCTCGTTGTGAAAGTGCCCACATGTTTGAATGGGATCTTCAGTGGAGATGGAAGCCGTGCTGGTGTCCTGGGAGGCTTCTGATTGTGTTTCTGGTAACATGGACATATGAGGTGCACCACTGAGAACACACAGCTCTGTACCTCGTAGACGTGCTGGATCTCTGGCCCAACGTCCTTCTCCTCGCGCAGACTTTGGCTGGCCCTCCAATCAGGGGGAGGGAAGAGGAGCTTCTCTGGGCGGCTCACACTGCAGGCAGGAATAAACCGTCACTGAGCATGAACTGCAATGATGCTTTGGTGACTAATGGTAATGATGCTTTGATGGCTAATGGTAATGATGCTTTGGTGACTAATGGTAATGATGCTTTGGTGACTAATGGTAATGATGCTTTGATGGCTAATGGTAATGATGCTTTGGTGACTAATGGTAATGATGCTTTGGTGACTAATGGTAATGATGCTTTGATGGCTAATGGTAATGGTGCTTTGGTGACTAATGGTAATGGTGCTTTGGTGACTAATGGTAATGGTGCTGTGGTGACTAATGGTAATGGTGCAGTGATGGTGAGGGTAGTGGTAGTGATGTGATGGTTGTCATGGTGTGTGATTTGATGGTTGTCATGGTGGGCCTTGTGATGGTTGTCAAGGTCAATGATGTGATGGTTATGTCATGGTGAGTGATGTGACGGTTGTCATGGTGAGTGATGTGAGGGTTGTCATGGTAATGATGTGACGGTTGTCATGATAGTGATGTGATGGTTGTCATGGTGAGCGATGTCACGATTGTCATGGTGAGTGATGTGACGGTTGTCATGGTGAGTGATGTGACAGTTGTCATGGTGAGTGATGTGATGGTTATCATGGTGAGTGATTTGATGGTTGTCATGGTGAGCAATGTGACGGTTGTCGTGGTGAGCAATGTGACGGTTGTCATGGTGAGGAAGGTGATAGTTGTCATGGTGAATGATGTGACATTTGTCATGGTGAGTGATTTGATGGTTGTCATGGTGAGTGATGTAATGGTTGTCATGGTAGTGATGTGACGGCTGTCATGGTGAGTAACTTGATGGTTGTCATGGTGAGTGATGTGATTGTTGTCATGGTGAGCCATGTGACAGTTGTCATGGTGAGTGATGTGATGGTTATCATGGTGAATGATATGACAGTTGTCATGGTGAGTGACTTGAAGGCTGTCAAGGTGAGTGATGTGATGGTTGTCATGGTGAGCCATGTGACAGTTGTCATGATGACTGATGTGATGGTTGTCATGATGAGTGATGTGACGGTTGTCATGATGAGTGATGTGACGGTTGTCATGGTGAGTGACTTGATAGTTGTCATGGTGAGTGATTTGATGGTTGTCATGGTGAGTGATGTAATGGTTGTCATGGTAGTGATGTGACGGCTGTCATGGTGAGTAACTTGATGGTTGTCATGGTGAGTGATGTGATTGTTGTCATGGTGAGCCATGTGACAGTTGTCATGGTGAGTGATGTGATGGTTATCATGGTGAATGATATGACAGTTGTCATGGTGAGTGACTTGAAGGTTGTCAAGGTGAGTGATGTGATGGTTGTCATGGTGAGCCATGTGACAGTTGTCATGACTACTGATGTGATGGTTGTCATGATGAGTGATGTGACGGTTGTCATGATGAGTGATGTGACGGTTGTCATGGTGAGTGATGTGATGTTGTCATGGTAGTGATGTAATGGTTGTCATGGTATTGATGTGACGGTTGTCATGGTGAGTGACTTGATGGTTGTCATGGTGAGTGATGAAATGGTTGTCATGGTGAGCAATGTGATGGTTATGTCATGGTGAGTGATGTGATGGTTGTCATGGTGAGGGATGTGATGGTTATGTCATGGTGAGTGATGTGATGGTTGTCATGGTGAGTGATGTGATGTTGTCATGGTGAGGAATGTGATGGTTATGTCATGGTGAGTGATGTGATGGTTTTCATGTGACAGATGTCATGGTGAGCAATGTGATGGTTGTCATGTGACAGTTGTAATGGTGAGCGAGGTGATGGTTGTTATGGGGATTGATGATGAGGTGTTGGGATGAGGACTGACCCCTGAAGGATGACACCTGCCACCACAGCCACCTCCAGGCTAAAGGTCACCACATCACTCTGGGAGTTGATCTCGTTCTTGCTGCAATAGAGAGCATTACATTGCAGTGTGGTTATGTAAGTATGGGTTATTATAATTAATTGTCTCATCGCCGCTGGTTTGATGAGATGAGGACGTCTCCGATACGAGTGATTATCAACTCTGTCTAGTGAGATTTGTTGCTATGTCAATAATAAAACAATGTATTGATCGTTTCTATTCTTTAGACACTTGAGAAAAAATAAAGTTACTACTTCTTCTTCTTGGTGTTTCACGGCGGTCGGCATCCACATGTTAGTGCATTACCGCCCTCAAATAAAGTTACTCACATTTGAACGAAATCAAAAAAGGAGAGTTCCCCATGGCGCTGTGGGAGGGGCCTACCTGCGTATCTGGAGCTGAAACTGGACCATCTGGTGAGTGTCTTTGAGTCGTGGCAGGGTGAAGCGGAGCCCCGCCCATATCTGAGGAACACAACGTGGTCAGCATTCAGCTCTGTAAGTTCACCAGCAACCTGTAGAGCAAAGCCGTGTTTAAACAGCACTTTTCTAATCGATGGCCACACAAAGCATGTCATAATAAGAGTCCTACATTCATGCATCCTTAATAATGTGTATGAATGGGTGAATCATGCAAGGCTAGCTCGTCAGGAGCAGTAAGGCTTAGGTGATTGCTCAGGGACACCTCGGCACTTGGCTATACTAGGAGCAACCGGAGATCAAACCAGCGACCTTATGGTTAGCAGACAACCTCCTGTTCATCCGCCTCAGATACAACGTCAGGAGGCCAGTGACACAGTCTACACACACACACACACACACACACACACACACACACACACACACACACACACACACACACACACACACACACACACACACACACACACACACACACACACACACACACACACACACACACACACACACACACACACACACACACACACACACACACACACACACACACGTGCTGTACCTACACTGGCACCAGCCTTCATGGGGTTGCCCAGGTCACAGAGCAGGTAGCGGGTGAGGTTCTCTGCCTCGTAGGTGCAGGGCAGCTGGCTCAGGCTCTACAAGGGAACACGCAGCAAATCCCAACAGCGGTTGATTACTTGCAATCGATAGTCATGAGATTACACACAAAGCAGCTCCTTACTAAACAAACTACAGAAAGCTAGTCTAGTACTTGCTCAATATAAGGCGAGCAGGAGTTGAGTTAAAGAGAGAGGGAGAGAGAGAGAAGAGAGAGAGAGAGAGAGCACTGTTGGTTCAACAAGTCCACACACACACACACACACACACACACACACACATGCACACACACACACACACACACACACACACACACACACACACACACACACACACACACACACACACACACACACACACACACTGCAGCCCCCCACTTACAACACACAGATTGCAACCACCATAAACTATACGTATGTCTATGATATCATATATATTGCAAGAAAATGTTGCAAAAAGCCTGAAAAACCGCCCTTCTCGGCAGCAGGCTGTTCCTCCCTTTTTTGGTATCATAGGGAATATTGAATGCAATTATTCCCATTAAATATGAGCAGCTATAAGCAGGCATGAGGAGGTATGACATCACTCCACAGCGCACGGTGCAGAGTAGAAGCCTTCCACTCACTGTGACGCAGACCCAAGAGGCCAGTGGCTTCTTCTAGAAACACGGCCCTTGGACCCCTCAACAGACCTTAAGCCAGCCCTACTGTCCTCCGCCTAATCCTGTTAAAGTTAATAATCCCTTTAAAATGAATAATCCCTCTATAGTTAATAATCCCTTTAAAGTTAATAATCCCGTTAAAATTGTCCGATGTTTCATGGAACCTCCTTATGGGAGCGTCCGCGGACCCCCCCGCAACCCCAACCCTGGAGCTACGGGGGGTCAGCGGAGTAGTTGATGGAGCCCTCCTACTGGAGCACCACCACCACCACACCACCACCACCGTCAGCTCACCGCGTTGCCACGGGCGATGCCGCTGTAGTCGGCCTCCGGGGGCAGCGCCACGTGCAGCTCCGCCTCGTAGGCCCCGCCCTCGCCCTGGTTGCGGGCGTTGAAGGTGAGGGCCAGCGGGTTCTCGTCGCCCAGGCACACCGCCTCCCGGTCGCTGCGGGACGACAGCAACCCCTCCCACGGTTACCACAGACTGACGTAGCACAGAGCAGGAGGACAGGGCCACCGTACTGTTACCACAGACTGACGTAGCGCAGAGCAGGAGGACAGCACCACCCGTACTGTTACCACAGACTGACGTAGCGCAGAGCAGGAGGACAGCGCCACCCGTACTGTTACCACACAGACTGACGTAGCGCAGAGCAGGAGGACAGCACCCCCGTACTGTTACCACACAGACTGACGTAGCACAGAGCAGGAGGACAGCGTCCCCGTACTGTTACCACACAGACTGACGTAGCGCAGAGCAGGAGGACAGCGCCACCGTACTGTTACCACAGACTGACGTAGCGCAGAGCAGGAGGACAGCACCACCCGTACTGTTACCACAGACTGACGTAGCACAGAGCAGGAGGACAGCGCCACCCGTACTGTTACCACAGACTGACGTAGCACAGAGCAGGAGGACAGCACCACCGTACTGTTACCACAGACTGACGTAGCACAGAGCAGGAGGGGGACATCGAGTGTGACGGGGGTCCTACATGATCTTTGGGATCCTTTTTTGTTTCAAAGTGGTGAAGAGATGCAGCTACCGCACGTCTGCCGCCACTTATTTGCCAAACGAAGCGATGGTGTTTCCCTCCAGGTAGCCAATGAAACCCGACCCCGCTCTCAAACCCGTTTCCAAGTATCTGCAAATTGGCGCGGCGAGCTTTATCTCAGAGTATGAACTGTGGGGGCTGTGAGGGGTGGCTGGAGGTGGACGGGGGGAATGTGTGTTTACAGGAAATAGATCTCAGGTTTTAGATATCCCCAAAGGGAGCCCGCGGCCTCCACATGTCCTGCTGTCTCCTATGCCTTACGACAAGACGGCAGAAAGCGGAAAAAAAAATGCTTCAAATCAAACCGGCTTGATTTATGTGTTGGGAGCCAAGCACCAGAACCCCCCAACCCCCCCCCGCTGACTTCTGAGGGCTGGAGCACGCCCCCTCCCCTCGGTCTGTCACTTTTTCTCTGGAGGTCTGGACACAATGACCCCTAACTGTGTGTGTGTGTGTGTGTGTGTGTGTGTGTGTGTGTGTGTGTGTGTGTGTGTGTGTGTGTGTGTGTGTGTGTGTGTGTGTGTGTGTGTGTGTGTGTGTGTGTGTGTGTGTGTGTGTGTGTGTTTGTGCGTGTGTGTGTGTGTGTGGTTGTGTGCATGTGTGTGTGTGTGTGTGTTTGTGCGTGTGTGTTTGGGTGTGTGTGTGTGTGTGTGTGTGTGTGTGTGTGTGTGTGTGTGTGTGTGTGTGTGTGTGTGTGTGTGTGTGTCTGTATTTGTGCGTGTGTTGTGAGTGTGTGTTTGTTGTGTGCTGTGTGTGTTGTGTGTGTGTTGTGTGCGTGGTGGTTTGGG
>OLKM01001814.1:70000-73288 GCA_900291075.1 Melanogrammus aeglefinus | reverse complement strand
AAGTCAAGAACACACTAATGGGAGATATATAAATATGACATATAATTCTGAAGGAAAGATGTTGATGTTCCCCTTAATGCCGCGCTGAGCCTCGGCTCTCAGGTGACTTGACTGCAGAGCAAAGGTCGAATTCAGCATCGTCTAATCGGGATTCAAACTCTCAAACTAAGGATCACCAGTACAAGGCATTAACCCACTGAGCCACGGACAAACCTGAAATACAGCCTCATTCACATGGTGAGAATGTCTATTGACAAGCACACAACATCCAGAAAACTCCAAGCAAACTCCAAGCAAAAAAATGAATTAAGGGCTTTCTTAAAAGCAAATACCTGAAAAATCTTTGAAATTCTGGGGAAATTGAACATTTGTTCTCAAGAACCCTTTTCAACTTACGGTATAGGCTGCAGTATGACTTTTACAGAATTTCAGAGAAGAAAACAATGTTACAGAAACAATAGGGTCCTAGCAGCTTCACTGCTCGGACCCCTAATAACAACAACACAACAATATAATGATATACATATACAATTATAAAAATGACATTGATGTCTCACTAAACCACCGTCTCTTTCTCAGAGGGATGAGAAACAATGTCCAGAAAAGGGCCGAATAACTCATTTTTGTGGTTCTTCTTCCTCTCTGGTTTCCACGCTGTCTTTTTCTGAACACTGATTTGTTTCTGCTGCTAACACAAATCACATGTTCTATGTAATGCAAAACATTTCCTACAGTTGGGAAGAGAAAGCACTGTCTGCCATAGTGTGTGTGTGTGTGTGTGTGTGTGTGTGTGTGTGTGTGTGTGTGTGTGTGTGTGTGTGTGTGTGTGTGGTGTGTGTGGTGTTGTGTGCGTGGTGCGTGCGTGTGCGCGCGCGCGTGTGTGTGTGTGTGTGTGTGTGTGTGTGTGTGTGTGTGTGCGTGTGGTGTGTGTGTGCGTGTGTGTGTGTGTGTGTGTGTGTGTGTGTGTGTGTGTGTGTGTGTGTGTGTGTGTGTGTGTGTGTGTGTGTGTGTGTGTGTGTAGGTGTGTGTGTGTATTTTCATCTGGCTTCTTCTATAAACTTGAATAGCAAAGCCTAGAAACAAAAATAAATACCTATTGATATTTATTTAATCTCTGCTATTTGTTTCTTGTCTTTTCTGTGTTTGTTAGCAGGCAGGTATGCTGATGTGTGGAGGAAGCTGATTGGCCCTCACCCGTACACGGCCAGCTTGAGGTCAGGGACACAGATGTTGTCCTCCCCACAGTCCAACTGTATATGGGCCTGGGAGAGAGAGAGAGAGAGAGAGAGAGAGAGAGAGAGAGAGAGAGAGAGAGAGAGAGAGAGAGAGAGAGAGAGAGAGAGAGAGAGAGAGAGAGAGAGAGAGAGAGAGAGAGGAGAGAGAGAGAGGAGAGAGAGAGAGAGAGAGAGAGAGAGAGAGAGAGAGAGAGAGAGAGAGAGACATTGAAGGGGAAGTGTAGCATGGCCGAAAGAGAGAGCAGAAGAGGAAGAGAAAGAGACAGAAAGGGAGACAGTGGTTATGTTTAGCTTGCTCAGTGCAGTAAAATCAGAATGTAATGAAAGGATCAGGACCAGCATGGCCTTAGCGCATGTGCTCAACATATCCACAACACCTGTGATAACAACTATAGTAGCCACCAGCCAGATGTGCATCACTTCTGGCTGAGGAGGATAGAGGTGACTTGTTATGAGAGGGCTGGGGAGAGATTGCACGCTGAACTGTTTAGAAGAGGGAAAACAGGACTCTGGGAGCCATGTAAACGTGGTGCTTTTCTCCCCTCTAGTGTGGCAGAGCCACAGGTCCTAATGGGCTGAACGATGCCGAGAGGGACGGGGATCACAGGGGCTGAAACAAAGACAGCTGTGGACTCGGTCAACCGCACTGCCTCCCCCGTCCAACCCGCTCGCTTCACTCGGGTTGTTTCAGCTCTCTCCGGGTCCTTCTCCTTTCTCATTTCTCTTTATTTGTTTTCCTGTCTGCTTCTCATGCTGCATGGCCAGGCCGAACCGGTACGCCCATTGTTACCAGAATCCCCCTCCATCGCCATGTGGGAACCATTAAGACCCCCCGCCCCCACCCGGGAAGAGGGCTGAGGGGCAACGAGGGGGAGAAGGAGAGAGAGAGAGAGACAGACAGGCAGGCAGACAGACAGACAGACAGACAGACAGACAGACAGACAGACAGACAGACAGACAGACAGACAGACAGACAGACAGACAGACAGACAGACAGACAGACAGACAGACAGACAGACAGACAGACAGACAGACAGACAGACAGACAGACAGACAGACAGACAGACAGACAGACAGACAGACAGACAGACAGACAGACAGACAGTTAGGGAGAGAGCGAGAGCATGGAGTCGACTGGGCGATTGCTCCAGTTATCAGCCGTCACCCTGAGGCTGGCCGGGGGTCTGGCACACGCGGGGGCTTGGCCCCCAGACCCCCCCCCCCCCCCCACCCCGCCTGATGAAGTCTTCAGGGGAAGCGATGGCTGCGCTGAGAGTTTGGTTTGGATGGAGACGTCAGCAGGGCCGCGTGAGAGTCAGGCGACATCTTCAACACACACGAGAGCGCTGGCATCGAGTGTCTCGTCTAGTTCCACCCACTGCCTGCAACCTAACATTGCTTTCACAGGTTATGCACACACTCACGACCACTTGAACACACACACATACACACCCACACACACACACACACGCATACACTAACACAAAAACACTTACTTGAAGACACACACACACTCACACTCATTTGGCCACACAATACACTCACACTTGAATACACACATATTCACACCCAAATATTCACACACACACACAAATGCACACTCGCACACACACACACGCACACACAGATACACTAACACACCACACACACTTACTTGAAGACACACAAACACCCACACTCATTTGAATTCACGAACAATCAAACACGCACGCATTAACTTGAACACACATACACAACTGTACACAAACGAACACAAGCACACACACACACACACACACACACACACACACACACACACACACACACACACACACACACACACACACACACACACACACACACACACACACACACACACACACACACACACACACACAGCAACCACAACCAGATGTGTGCGCTCGCCACTCCACCCAATGGGAGCGGTGATTGGTCGCTCAGTGTTTTAGCACGGCCATGACTCTCTACGCTAACCCCCCCCTCCAATACGCTCTGCCGAGGGGGAGACAGGAGGAATTACGCTCAGAGGCCACAGCAGTAGAGTTATGCAGCA
>OLKM01001814.1:60000-65000 GCA_900291075.1 Melanogrammus aeglefinus | reverse complement strand
ACAGAGCTCTTAGAGATCAGTCTCCTACTGACAGAGCTCTTAGAGACAAGTCTCCTACTGACAGAGCTCTTAGAGACAAGTCTACTGACAGAGCTCTTAAAGATCAGTCTCCTACTGACAGAACTCTTAAAGATCAGTCTCCTACTGACAGAGCTCTTAGAGATCAGTATCTTACTGACAGAACTCTTAAAGATCAGTCTCCTACTGACAGAACTCTTAAAGATCAGTATCTTACTGACAGAGCTCTTAAAGATCAGTCTCCTACTGACAGAGCTCTTAGAGATCAGTCTCTTACTGACAGAGCTCTTAGAGATCAGTCTCCTACTGACAGAGCTCTTAAGGCAGCAGGTGTTGTTTATTTACCCATCATTTCCCCTCAGGGCACAGTGAGTTAAACATAAGAGATGGAGCCATAATAACGGATGTAATGAAGGTCTGTACCAGGATGTGGCGATGGTGTGGTTTCCATCAAACACCTGGCAGGTCTTCTCCTCTGGGTTGAACATGTGGGGAAGAACTGTGAGGGACGCACTGGTGTTTACTATTGGCCGGGCCCTAATGAAAACAAAACAGAGCATTCTAGGAGAATCAGAACTCATTGGGAGTACTGAAAGACTGGATGAGCGTGTGTTACGTGTTTTTGGTTCACACACCTGTACAGCACTACCTTGTCCACCCCAAAGGCACCCACGATGAAATCTAAAGGGAGTAGGATGGGCAGTTAGAGGAAAGAAAACCTTTTGTTTGTTAAATAATCTTTTAAAAGGTACCTGGATAGCCATTTTGGTCAAGGTCTGCGTTGCCACGGATGGCGTAGCCGAAGCTGGCGGGGAAAGAAGTGGAAGCCCATTTTCCAGAGAGGGTCTGAGTGGGTGGGTCTCTGAGGCCCCCTTGGTATCCGTTGTAAATAAGAACCAATCCCTGCTGGTCTTCTCCTCCGTAGGGACAGCCCACCGCCATGTCTGTCAAACAACGTCATTCAGAGGCCTGACACAAAACTCCTGACTTCACCTGTGGTTACCGTCAAGGTTAGAAACATACAAACATAATAATAACAATGCTACAAACAGAGGATACAGATACAGAAATACAGAATACAAAAAATAAGTATACACACCAAAATGAACAGTTAATTATTAAGGTCCCATGGCATGCAAATCTCACTTTATGAGGTTTTACAACATGAATATGAGTTCCCCTAGCCTGCCTATGGTCCTCCAGTGGCTAAAACTTGCTTTCGGTTTAAAACGAGCACTAAGTGTTCTGCTCGCCTTTGAAAAAAACGAGGCTCAAGCGCACTGATATGTCGTCATAAAGGATCTAAGATCCTCCCCTTTCTCTGCCTTGCCCGCCCAGAGAATTTGGCCCACCAATGAGACACGACCACATGTGTGTGTGTGTTTGTGATTACACACACTGTAACGCAAGTGTTTGCTGTTGGTGTTATGGCGCATACCACGTCGGTTCTTTGACGTCTCTTGTATTACCACAACTAGACTGTAGTGGGGGTTATCTCAGCCACGGTTGAAAAGGAATTGGGGGAAAGGAACTTTGGCTTTGACTCCCTGAAGTACATGAACTGCGACATGCTGCATGCCGCCGGTTGCCGCAAGGCACCACCTCCGCGAAGCACCACCGCCCGGCAGCGGGCAGCAGGCAGCACACGGTTCAGTGTACTTCAGATTGATGTGGAAGTGGAAGAACCAGAGACGTTGGAGAACCCGACGAAGTAGTTTGTGATTCATAATATCGTCTGGAGGCGCACACAGCTTTTGGCCGCGATAATATATATTATATGATATAGATATCTATTATATGATATTATTTAGATATAGAGCTCCAGGACTGTAACGCAATTGTTGCACACTTCCTTGTAATTTGGATAACAGTTCTGCGGTGTTATGGCGCATAACACGTCGGACTCTCGTCTCTGGTATTCCCACAACGAGACTGTATTTGGGGTTATCTCAGCCATGGTTGAGAATGAATTGGGGGAAAGGAACATTGGCTTTGACTCGCTGAAGTACATGAACCAAGGCATGAAGGAGAAAGGAATTGTTGGCCGTGAATGTCTCCCGCTTGAGCCCCGCTTCCCGCCGCCTCGGCGCTGCAGGAGGCGGTGGTGCCTAAGTGCTGTCCGCTGCCGAGGCGGTGGTCCCTCGGCAGCGAGGCTCCGGTGGGAGACAACCGCGGTCAACAATCGCAGGCAACAATCCCTTTCTCCTCCATGTTGTGGTTCAGTCTACTTCACATTGATGTGTACGTGGAAGAACCAGAGACGTTGGAGAACCCAGCGCGGGCGTTTGAGATTCATAATATCGTCTGGAGGCTCACGCAGCTTTTGGCCGTGATAATATATATTATATAGATATCTATGTAGGCTATATGATATTATTTAGATATAGAGCTCCAAGACTTCCGTGTGTTCTAGAATATTTACAGAACACGGCTAAAGGCTGTGTGTGCCTCGCCATTGCGATACATCCACTGTAAACAGAGCGCACGGTACCGTGGCTGCTAGCTGCTCAGGGCCACACCCCCACCCTCCTCCTTGACCCGCCTCGCTCCTCCTCATTTGCATTATAGCTACAGACACCAAAAAGGCGCATTTGGGGAAAGCTCAATGTGTGACTGGCTCGTAGTGGCTGTAATTCTGCACCACGGCTGAATTTCGGGAACGTCTTCAAATACTGTGTTTGGGGCCCACTAATCTATATTAAAGCACCATAAAGTAGCATGCCATGGGACCTTTAAATGAAGAACGATGCACCTATAAAGCCTTAACCCTGGTCCCTTAACTATAAAGAGAGGGGGCCTTAACCCTGGTCCCTTAACTATAAAGAGAGGGGGCCTTAACCCTGGTCCCTTACCTATAAAGAGAGGGGGCCTTAACCCTGGTCCCTTAACTATAAAGAGAGGGGGCCTTAACCCTGGTCCCTTAACTATAAAGAGAGGGGGCCTTAACCCTGGTCCCTTAACTATAAAGAGAGGGGGCCTTAACCCTGGTCCCTTAACTATAAAGAGAGGGGGCCTTAACCCTGGTCCCTTAACTATAAAGAGAGGGGGCCTTAACCCTGGTCCCTTAACTATAAAGAGAGGGGGCCTTAACCCTGGTCCCTTAACTACAAAGAGAGGGGGCCTTAACCCTGGTACCTTAGGTATAAAGAGAGGGGGCCTGCCCTTAACCCTGGTCCCTTAACTATAAAGAGAGGGGGCCTTAACCCTGGTCCCTTAGATATAAAGAGAGGGGGCCTGCCTTTAACCCTGGTCCCTTAACTATAAAGTGGCGTGTCGACCAGGTTCTCCTCCACCTACCGTTGAAGCCATCTTGGTCGAGGTCCCCAAGGGGGGCCAGAGAGCTCCCAAAGCGGCTGAAGGGCCCGGGGCCACTCAGAGGGGGTAGACTGGTCTCCAGCAGCAGGGGGGCCCTCTGAAGGTAAACATAGACGCGGCCCAGCTCCTGCAGACGGCCATCTGGCTCCCGTCGCATGAACATAGGGGCCCCAACCACCAGGTCGTCCAGGCTGGGGCCAAAGAGAACAAAATGAGGAGGAGCAAAAGCTAATGGTGTGAACTCTGAGACTCCTTCCATCCCGACTCATCGGGGAATGAGTTTAGCAAGCAGCTTCTCTTCCTGCCTCTTCCATGCCTCACTTTTTATTTCTCCGTCTTTTCCTTCTTAAAGAGACAGCCGCATATTCTCCCATCCTCCCCCTTCTACTGAAATAAGACTTGTTACACCTTGATCCCCCCCCCCCCCCCCAGCTCACCCGTCACTGTTGATGTCGGTCACGGCCACAGCGTAGCCAAAGTAGGAGCCCATCTGGAAGGCATCAAAGGCACAGAGTTAGAGTTAGAGTTAGAGAGCGCCGGCCTGTAATCACACGTCAGGAGGGAGGGAGGGAGGAGGGTCTCTGGTCATCTCCATCTCGTTTTCTCTATGTCACTAAGATGTATTTGTCTATTCTTAATCTCTCTCTCTCTCTCTCTCTCTCTCTCTCTCTCTCTCTCTCTCTCTCTCATCTCTCTCTTCTCTCTCTCTCTCTCTCTCTCTCTCTCTCTCTCTCTCCCCACTACCCACTGAGACCCTCTCTTGGACTCTTGATCTCCTCAAGCTGTTGCTCTGCTCCTCAACTCTGTGTTTCACGGGCGTCAGGCGCCAGGGGCCCCTATGATGTTGTGTGAGGGGCCCCTGTGACGTTGACAAGGGCCCTTGTGACGCTGTGTGAGGGGCCCCTATTACGGTGTGTGAGGGGCCCCTGACACCATCACAGGGGCCCCTGTGACATTGTGTGAGGAGCCCCTGTGACGCTGTCAGGGGCCAATGTGACGTGTGGAGGGGCCTCTGGGACGGTGTCAGGGGCCCATGTGAGGTGTACGGTGCCCTGGTGGAGTATCAGGGCCCCTGTGACGGTATCAGGGGCCCTGTGACGGTGTGGAAGGGGCCCCTAGGACGGTGTGGGAGGGGCCCCTGTGATTGTGTGTGAGGGCCCTTGTGACGTGTGGGAGGGCCCTTGTAACGGTGTGTGAGGGCCCTTGTGATGGTGTTTGGGGGGGCCTTTGTGACAGCCTAAATGGAGCGCCCATGGGACTTGTGTTTCAGCGTCTCAGACCAAAGAGGGTCAAGGCTCCACATTCTGTGGTGAGCGTCACATCAGAGTGATGTGTGGACCACATGAGCTCCCCAGAGAGTTTGGTCGCTCCAACAATTAAAATAAGAAAGCAGAGTCTCTCTGCTACAGACACGATTAAAACTACACATGTATACACTCACGCACAGACAAACACACACACACACAGACACAGAACGCACAGACACAAACGCACACACACACACATACTTATTATCATGATTACGAAGAATTCCATCTCCTGGTGTGTTTATGCAGCTGACCTGGACAATACAGTCCAGGCCCCCCGCGGAGAGGACAGTGCCTCACCCCCTGGGGGTCCGTAGAGGACTGACTTTTCATCAGCCTCGCCTCAGAACAGAGACCATC
>OLKM01001814.1:0-50000 GCA_900291075.1 Melanogrammus aeglefinus | reverse complement strand
AACTCGCAACCGGTGCGCGTCGGAATCAAACGGGTTTCGCGCGCTTTTCTTAACGTAAACATCAAAATCGGAAAATGTAATTTGTTAACAAAATACCGCGAGAATATAGGCTGCCGTATAAAAGTTGCCTAAGAGCAGGTAGAATTTGGGTGTCAGATTTCCGTGAGTTGTCCTACCCGTTAGTTTCCATTCGGACCTACACACATCATCACATACGATTTATTGTAACATAATTCCTTTAACGAACTAGGCCTATATTCGTTTATAACATATTATAATACAATCATATATAGGCTATATATAACATTACTGCAGATACCTTAAAAAAAAAGTTGACCTATCTTACCTGGCTGAATTACTAAAGAAGTCCACAGAATAGCCGAAATAACTTCCCGCCGGTCCGGTGAACGTAAGGCGCGTCTCAGTGTCGAGGTTAAAAGCGGCGCACAGCTGCGCCAAAATCACCACGAAAAGCACGACGGAAAGGCTGTGAGATATTCCCCGCGGAGAGTAAACACACGGAACTTTAGCGAGTCGCTGTCCAGTTCCCATCTCTCTTGTGCGTCTTTTCTCTCATTGAGTAGCCGGGACGCAGAGCCAGGCAGCATCCGAGCGGTGGCTTGAGGGTTCGACTGTGGGCACGGAGCTTATGGAGACCACGACAGTCTTTCTTTCACTTGTTCTCCAGCAGTAGTAGCGCTCCTGGTCCAGAGCTGATGTTCAGGATAAGGCAGGGTGAGAGGGTTGGTAGGAGTGAGACGCAAACAGACACACGCACACACGCACACACGCACGGCGCGCACAAGCACGCACGTACGCACATACACACGGGGCTGGAAGGAGAGGGAAAGGAGAGGGGGCGTGTGGAGACTTTGAAGATCACTTTGGGTGGAGCTTGAGATATTAAAACATTGAGATGTATCTGATCTTGTAAAGGCAAACGAAGGGAAGAGGAGACACAGAAATACCCCTCAAACACGTTGGTCTTTTATTTCCAGGAAACATCTGGATCATTCCCCCCCTATATCATTCCCCCCCCAAGTAATAAAAAAAAATAAAGAAATCAGATCGGGATCTGTGGGTCTTTCAACTCTCTTTAAAAACTTATCTCAGCAGTCCCCTACTCCGCTACTCCTCTCCCCAGTCACCTCCTCTGCACCTCCTCTCACCAGGCACCTCCTCCACACCAGGCACCTCCTCCTGAACCAGGCACCTCCTCCTGAACCAGGCACCTCCTCCTGAACCAGGCACCTCCTCCACCATGTAGTCCACCAGATGGCCCCTGCCCGTTAGGAACAGTAGCGGCCTTTCACAGAGCCAGTCTTTAATATCGCAGCCTCTCAAGTACTTACTCATGGGTTCAGTCGTGGTGAAGTCAGTCCTACTTGTGGTGGAGTAAGCTCCAATCCCAATCATGCTCTTATTGGCAAACCTAAGCCACAAGCCAGTTCCTCTCGTGGAAACCACAGCACTGACTGTAGCAAAACATGAGAATGGTGACCATAGAAATAAATGAGAGGAAAAGCAGACTGGGCTCTACTGGGTTGTGCTGTAGAGACTGGGACAGGTTTCACGTCCAGCTGGACCATTGAACCACGACTCCTGCCAAAAACAAACATCAGATGTAGATTAACCACTCTGCCAGCCTGGCTATTACCAGACCAAGCCAATCGTAGATTGCACATTGGTCTGGGGAAGCTGCCTTAATCAACGGGCCTAGTTCAACTGACTCTGTACGCGATTGGCTGCTTGCCGTCGCTTCCCTGTCGTCATTGTGTTAAACAAGCCAATAGCACGCCAAGGTGAAAAGATTGGTTCCAGCAAAAACGTATCGGAAGCAGAAAAAAATGTATGGCTCTTCAGACCCTTGTGCAGGGAGGACCCAATTTGCCGGAAGAATGGGCGGGGCTACCCTGGCTACCACTCTGCATGATCAATCGAGACTCCAAAAGACCCTCAGAATGAATTAAAACAAGGTTGTCTCTATTTACCCAGGCTTGGGGTCAGCCCTGGAAGATTAGACCGACGTTGTGTGACTTTAGTTCAGCTGGTTTTATTCAGAGTGGTAATGTTTTCCCTGAAACTATGGTGGCCAAGCCCCAGACCGGACAGGGGGAAAGCAGGGTCATTATCAGTGTTCTGGGATTCAAAAGGATGCAATGGAGGAAAACAAACACTATAAATGTGTATTTGCTTGTTAAATGTTACTTTTTATTCCAGCCTGCATTTTCACATTATGGGTAACCTGATATCGGTGGACACATTCTCATTCTTATATACAATTTGAACTTTTAAATGCACACTGTCATGTAAAAGATCTGCTGATCTTGTGAGAATTCACTGTCTTGTAATAGTTCAACTGCTCTTGATTATACTCTCTGTGACACAACTAATTAAGTCCAAGGTTTACTTAAAAAGTATCTTTGAATGTGGTTTCTGCCCGTTTTTAAAATCATATTCCTGGTGCATTTCTACGGTCTGTCTGGGAAGTCACTGGCATATAGTTTGAACTTATCCATGACATTGATCTTTCATGGTAACCATACCAATGTCCCCCATTGTCCCCATCATATCTACCTCTTCCTTCCCCAAAAACAGGGCTGGAGGCCGGGTAGGACCTCCAGAGGACCCCAGGGAAGGCTCGCAGGGACTACCGTGATGCATCTTGTAAACCCACACCCCTGCTAAAGGTGCTTCGGCTGGCGCAGACCTGGGCCAATCAGAGGAGCCACTCAGAGGAACTTCCACCATTCATGAATGGAAGGGCAGAAGCCCAGCCCCAGAGCGCTGGGAGGCAGTGAGGTCTTACTGCAGGGGGAACGTCGGGAGCAGGGCGTTTTATCCATACCAAAGGTGTATCCCAGAACGCCTTGCATGTTTATCCCTGGTCTCTTACATTTAACAGTAAAGGACGGTCAATATCATGCAGTCCGTTTGCCCCTTTTTAACAACTAGTTAAGAGATTAGGGAATCTTAAGCAATATAAGGTTACTTTATACTATTTAACAATTTTCCTTGGTTCAATTGTGGTATATCATTAGGTCCCAAAAGTATTATTAGAAAACAGAAAAAAAGCTAATGAGGAATTTTAGTCCCGGTGTAATCGTTCAGCCTTCCCTGCTAGTGTTTCTCCTTGCCTCTATATTCTCACCATGACCTCTCGTGAAACTTGAACTCACGAACAACTCAGGTCAATGTCCTCGAGACTGAGGCTACCTTGGTCCCGAGGCCTCCTATGCTTTGAGCATATGAGAACAACAACACGTTACAGGGAACTGCTCCAACTACTGCTGCATTCAATTAAATAAGGTAGATATACTGTAAGTATTTACGATACTTTTTGTTGTTTTTACAAAAATCTTCCCTGTCTAAGTATATATTTTTTTATAGTACTCCTATACATGCATAAAGGCTATTGGTCATTTCATAGTGTTGAAAGTTCAAATTCACATAATAAACCTTAGATGGCAATTAGACTGGGTGTAGGAAACACCCTTATTTTTGCTAGCTTGCTAAAAACTCAAACATCCTGAACTAGGGTAAAAGGAAGAGCAAAAAGGGATCTTGCAAAGAAGAGAGAACAGCTGATGACCGGCTATTACCTGGCACGCAGCACAACGTGTTCATTATGCAATAGACATTTCCTCCTTTCCTTCCTGGAAAACAAGAGGGAAGAAGGCCTCTAAGCCAGCCCATAATTACACCATGTATTCCCCAGTCATTGGGGATGACCTCATCGGGAGAGAATGATACAGAACAAGGTTTTGTCCACAGGAGGAGCATGACCGACAGCATGCTGTTGTGTAGAGAGCACTGCCCGAGACCGGGCAGTTTCTCCAGACTACAGCATTTGAATGTAGATTGACAGGCGTGCGCATCTCATGTATACATCACCTTGGTTTGATCCTGTCACTGATTGCGCCCCCTTTCTCAGTCAAATTTCTGAACTGGTTTCCCTGTTCAATATTTGCTTGCCAGTTTTCCTTGCCTAAACTACAAGAACAAGAGGTCACACAGAGGTGACCAGGATATCAGGAAACCGGTCAGAACATCTGACATCAATGAGAAAGGGAATTAATCTGAAATCAGTTTAGAAACATGAGCTGTGTCCTTGAAGCAACATTATCAATTCACCTTCCTCAAGGCACAGGGTCTGCTTGTCCACACTGTCCTGGCAGATGACTGTAGGAGACAGAACTGGGGGACAGCAGACCTGACACCTACAGTAACTGGCACTATATAATAATAATATCTACAATATCCAAAGTAAATACCACGTAGTGTTAGGGTTAAAAATACACACCACTACAAAGTGTAACACAGTACAGACCCCCACTGAAGGAGGCGTTGTGTGGGCCCGGCCTTGTACAGTCAGCCTGTCAGCCAGAAGAGAGGACGCAACATTCATTACATACATCACCATCCAGGAATGAAACACACAATAGCCGTCTAGTACCTAACACCTAGCCTAACTAGGTGGTACCCCCAATTCCAATTTAGTGAGACACAGGACCCAGCGAACAACAGCCATGGGAAGGGATGCAGAATCAAATAAACAAACCAAAGTAAAACAACATTACAATGGCTACCCTGGTCCCTTCTGAGAGAGCAAACAAAGCACATTAGCGGCCAGTGCCAATAAAAAAAAAAGGTGCAGCACCAATTTAAAACATTTGTAGAAACAATGAATACAATATATGCCTACTTGTACATTTTGTTTAGTAAAAGCAAATGTACATAAACTCCTGTAGCACAATGCTACTGCTATAAAAAGAATAGGCGCTAAAGCTCAAAACTTAACACAATGCACAGACCAACACACATATGTCGTTCAGCTATAATTCTGACAGTTTGTTGGTGGTCACGTCAGTAATAAACTGAAACATACAAAAATCCCAGGGTAAATTCTCCAAACATGACAGGACCGTGTCAAACCGACAAGCGGTCGCAGAGCTGAAACACAGATGGGGTAGCACTGGCCAACGTCAATGCTCCCCAATAAGGTTCAACTGCAACGTGCATTACTGTCGGTTTAACTCCAGTTCCCTCCGTGACGGAAAGGACGGTCCAATCTGTCCATAGAGGAAGAGTCCACCACCACAAGGTTTATGCAGCACAGTAACAAGGGGTCTCTACCAATCCGCTCTACCAGGCGCTTCCTGATTGCCTGCTGGTCCTTGGACTATTTCATTTGTCTATGTGTGTGCACCAATAACTTAGATTCACACATTCACCCCCAAAGTGTTGTTGCCCTGACGACATGACAACGGTCCTAATTGGGGATCACTGACCACCTCAGGCCTCAGTGAAGTAGCAGCCCTTACCACTGCCACCATGCCATTGCCATTGTAGATCTTGGCAATTTCTGAGGGTGGGATTCTTCCTAGCAGTTACCCGGGCAAAACTTCATAGGGTTGAAATCTCCACTTTGGTGGTGGTGCTCCTGCCTGCCATGGCACATGGTGGAATCATCCAAAGAACCATGTGGACCACTCCTTGGGTGCTCCCTGCTCGGTAAGGGATGGGCTGTTGAACATCATGTTGCAGCAGGTTGAGGGGGTATTTCCCAACCTATCCCAGCTTTGGTCTCCTCGTGTGCATCACTATAAGGGTCAATGTCTTGGTGGCAATTATGTGGGGATGGATGAGGCACCATTGTTGTGTACGGTTAAGGTTCAAGCTGCGCCTTCCCCAACCAGTCCGGTGCGCCCCTCGTACATTACCAGTGTGGTGGTATATGGTCCATTAGGTTCAGTTGACCCTCTGGCCACTTTGTAAAGGACTGGTCAACCTTGACAGCGATGATCTTGCTCCTCCTTGCGTATTGTGGTGTTGCTGGCGGCAGTCTGCTGCCTCTTCTGGGCCAGATTGTATGGCACAGGAAGCGGTTCCTGATGCTGCCGGACCCACTCGTCCGAGAATCTGGTTGTTTCTTCTGAAGAATCTGGTCCCAAGAGAAAGTCCACCTTGAGAAAGTGTATCCTTGTGGATGATATGAAGTGGTCCTGGACTTCTCGATCTTATATAGCTGCCAGATCGGTCAGCAGTTAAATCAGTGCAGCGTAATCAAATGCTGCTAGTTGGGCTACCCATTATGTTCTTTGGTACCTTGGTTGAGGGTTTGAAGGTATCAAAGGGGGTTGTTGTGTACTGTGCACTTAGTGCCAAGCAAATATTATATTATTATTATATATTATGAATATATATTGCCCGCTTCACCCATGTGCTCATGTAAGCGTCACCTTGATTTGATCCTGTATTGCATTGCACCCTTTCTCAGTCACACTTCTTAACTGGTTTCCCTGCTCAATGTTTGCTTGCAAGTTTCCCATGATAAACTACAAGAACAAGAGAACAAAAGGGTGACAAGGGTATCAGGAAATCAGAACATCTGACATCAATGGGAATTGAAAGGGAATTCATCTGAAATTAGTTTAGAAACATGAGCTGTTTGTTTGAAGCCAAACTATCAGCTAACCTTGCTCAGGCCACAAAGGTTGGATCTGTCTGTCCACACTGCCCTGGCAGAGGACTGTGGGAGACAAAAGAGGGAGACTTTCATATTTATAGATATTGCCCACACCGTGCTGCCAGAGCCTCGTCCCTCTCATCGGCCCTCATTCTCCTCAAGCTGTCCGCAGCGTTCGACACCGTGAACCACAAGATCCACCTCGCCACTCTTGCCGAACTCGACATTGCTGACTCTGCTCAAATCTTTGTTCACATCTTACCTGACAAATCGCACCTATTATGTCACATGGAATGGCTCCTTCTCCAAACCCTGCATGCTCGACACTGGTGTCCCTCAAGGCTGTGTACTGGGACCCCTTCTGTTCTCCCTATATACCAGATCCCTGGGGTCTGTAATCACATCCCACAGTTCTCCTATCACTGCCACGCTGATGACACTAATCTATTTCTCTCTTTGCCCTCTTTTGACAACATTCTGATTGCAACATGCATTTCAGACATCAGCACTTGAACAACTGCCCATCACCTGAAGCGTAACCTCAACAAGACTGAGCTTCTCCTTATTCCAGGTAAAGATTGCCCTCACATGGACTTACTCGTCACTGTAGCGGACATCGCTGTATCTCCATCACCAACTGCCATAAACCTTGGTGTTACTGGACAATCAGCTATGCTGCACAGCAATCATCGACGCGGTAACCTGATCCTGTAGATTTGCCCTCTACAACAGCCGCAGGATCTGGCAGTTCCTCACGAGGGAAGCACCCCAGCTCCTGTTCCAAGCGCTTGTCAACTCCATCTTGACTACAGCAACTTGCTCCTGGCTGTACTCCCTGACTCTGCGATTTAACCGCTGCAGCGTATCCAGAATGCTGCAGCATGCCTTGTGTACAACCTACCTATATTCTCCCATTTGACCCACCTCTTCAGGGACTTCCACTGGCTCCCTGTAGTAGATTGCATCAGTTTCAAGATGATGGTACTAGCCTACAAGACAGTCAATCGCACTGTCCCTGCCTAGCTCCAAGCATTGGTCAAACCAGACACCCCAGCTCGAGCTCTCCGCTCAGCTAATTCAGTTCGACGTCTGGTACCTCCACTTAGACCAAGCAAAAGTCAATCAAAGTCACAACTCTATCAGGACTGCTGAGTCGCTCACCAGCTTCCGAAAAAAAGACTAAAGACTCACTTATTCAGAGTTATCCTCCTTTTTGTAAGTTGTACGTCCTGGCACATAATGTACGCACTTATTGTGTCATACTTACTTGTGTAGCATCTTATCCTAGCTATCTTGTTGTATACGGGGAATGGGTTAAGCTAGAGATTGTTAGTGCTTGGCTCTATGAACATCCTTACTGTACTGACAGCGATATTGTTTCACCTGACAAATGTACTTTGGAAGTTTCTTAGGATAAAAGCGTCTGAATAAGTTTAGAAAGCACCACAGTGCTCGAATTGTTCTTTAAAAAGCGACTCTGTAATGGAAGTAAGCACAGAACACACAGCGTTCTCCTTCCCTTTAAGGTCCAGTGAGTATAATTTAGCAGCACCGTGAGGTTGCTGATTGCAACATACTGAATACCCTCCCTCCCCCACCACCTCTTTGCAGAGGGGAATTGGATGTTAGAGCTGATTCAACAGAGATTGTAAAAGATATTCATGCTATGTACTAAGGTGATAAACATTGTTTTCCCAGCCTAATTGGGCTTTACTTTATTAAGAAACGTTAAGAAAAGACACCTGAAGTATAAAAACAGCTTACTTACATTCACAGCATTAAGGTTGAAAAAGAAATACTGCATTGACACACACACAAAAAACATTTGTTCATGTTTAAGACCGTAAGCAAATATAGAAAGAATGTTCTGAAATGAGACACCATGGTCCGACCAGCATCAGCGGCTGAGCATGGGAGGAGCCCAGGAGGGACGTGTTTCTCTCTGGTCCAAACATGTGGCTCCACTCTGCCCTGTTTGCGTGTGAATCCCAGTGCTCCATGGGAGGAGGACGGGGTCGTTGTGTTGCCTCATCGAGAGCCTTGGCCAACAAACTCCTCTGACAGACCCCAGAGTGGGCCGCTATGTCCCTGCATCCAGCGCTCTGACCTCCTTAAGCACGCCTTCCTGCTTGACAAAGCACAAACAACACCAGAGAGATGGATCAGCAACAGGGCACAAGACCAAACACACACTGTGAGGGATATGGAGGTGGTGCTTTGTGTATTTCCTATCCATGATAGTTTTTAGATAACACAGCTCTAATGTTGTTATCAATGTTTATAGAGCGCTGTAATTACACAGTACATCTGGAGCGTCGGCGGTTGGCCCGTCCACGTCCTCCTGCGGCTGCGGAAGCACGCCTTCTCCTCCTGCACTCGCCTGACTCGCTGCTGCCCCCCCCTGGTGGAGATCAACAAGTGCGTCAACCAAAATACTGAATGGGGAGACAATTTCATCCAACACAAATTTAACAATATTAAAATATCTAATGGAAATAAAACATTATTCAATCATAATTTAATTAAAAGTATAATAACTGGATCTTAGAGTGGTACTGCTTCTAAGAAATAGTTTTCCCCAAACATATCCTTACTTTTATATTCTCATTAATATAGATATTACTTCATACTTAGTCTTACCTTGCAAAGGGTGTCTGAGGGCTGGGCAGAGTCCTTTTCTGATATTTCCTTCTTTGCCTCCACCTCTTCCTTCTCTGCCTCCGCCTCTTCCTTCGCTGCCTCTTCCTTCGCTGCCTCTTCCTTCGCTGCCTCTGCCTTCGCTGCCTCCACCTCTTCCTTCACTGCCTCCACCTCTTCCTTCGCTGCCTCCACCGCTTCCTTCGCTGCCTCCCCCTCTTCCTTCGCTGCCTCCCCCTCTTCCTTCGCTGCCTCCCCCTCTTCCTTCACTGCCTCCACCTCTTCCTTCGCTGCCTCCCCCTCTTCCTTCGCTGCCTCCCCCTCTTCCTTCGCTGCCTCCCCCTCTTCCTTCGCTGCCTCCCCCTCTTCCTTCGCTGCCTCCCCCTCCTCCTTCGCTGCCTCTGCCGCCACCTCTTCCTTCGCTGCCTCTGCCGCCACCTCTTCCTTCGCTGCCTCTGCCGCCACCTCTTCCTTCGCTGCCTCTGCCGCCACCTCTTCCTTCGCTGCCTCCACCTTCTCTGCCTCCACCTCTTGCTTCTCTGCCTCCACCTTCTCAGCCTCCACCTCCTGCTTCTCAACCTCTTGCTTCTCTGCCTCTGCCCCTGCCTTGCCGCGGGAGTCTGACCGTCGATCTGCGGCCCCAAAGGAGGTGCGGGGAGTAGGAACAGGGGGGGCCTTGGCCTTGGCTTCTCTCACAGGTGGGAGGGGAGGGGCCACATCCTGCCCCGCCCCCTCTGGCGTGGGTCCACCCACCCCGGAGTCATCCGATTGGCTGGAGCCGAGTTCCGGCAGATCTGCCTCTGCCGCCCTATGGTCCGAGCTCCGCCTCTCCGAGCCACTCTCCCCGTCACACGCCGACTGGCGCTTGGGCGTGTCCGAGCACTCGGAGCCGAGGTCGTCCAGCTCAGACGCGGAGGAGGAAGAGGAGGGGGGGTCTTTGGAGGCGGAGCCGGCAGCGTTGTCCCAGGTGAGGGGTTCCTGCGAGGGTGCGTGCGTGTTGGGGGCCGGGGCCTCCGGGCCGGTGGGGCGCTGGGAGACGTGGTCGCTGGGGAAGGCCGTGTTGCAGGGGATGGGGTTGGAGATGACGATGGACTTCCTCTTCTTGGACTTGGAGCTGGAGCTGTTGGAGGAGGAGGAGCAGGGCGATGAGTAGCCCCCACCAGAATCAATCACATGCCACGCGTGATGATAGCATTTACATTCCTCAGAAAACAAATAATTAAAGAAAATAATAATTAAAAAAGAAAAAAAAAGAAGAGGAAATAGGATGGCAGATTTAAATGGTTACGCCTCGGTATTAGTTTCAAAATGACTAAATTTCAGCCCAATTCAAAGTGGGGGTTTTAACTACACATGGTCCTGGCCATTGAGCACACACTCGGATGCAGGTCAGCAATTCTGGAAGGTGATTATCATATCAGGATCATGATTCAGGGTTAATTTGATCGTAATATCAAATTAGGAACACATCATTTTTAGAGTAGGACTTTCCCTCATTATTCACACGTCGGAGACTACTATTAGAGGGCACTCACCTGTTCAGGCCCTTGATGATGAAGGCTTTCCCCGAAAACTGAGTCTCCAGTTTCTTCATCACATTGTACAGCTCATGGTTTAACTGGAATTCAAAAGTACAGGGTTTAATCAAGTATAGAGGCGTTAACGGCCTGTGTACACATAAAAAGACATTCAAATACATGCCTTTCTTCTCAATATGAACAAGCTGTGTATTTTTACCAGACTCATTTCCTTATAGAAGACATCCCGGAGGTTCGAAATATTCTGGAAGACGGTGACGTAGCAACCTATTCGGCTACAAGACAGAGTAGAATCATGGAATCAAAGACTCTTTTAGTGACCTGACCGATGGATAGTATATTTTGAAATAAGAGTTGGCCAGTGATTCACCATTACACAACTGGTTTTGCATATTTCTCCAATACTAGGTTAAAGTACTACAAAGTTTTGTATAAAGCACAATGTTGCGTCTGATAACATGCTCATCGTGTATTTAGCCCTATTGAGGAGCCACTAGATTTTGCAGATGATCTGCTGAACGGCCAGAGCCTTACTGACTGCCTCTGGCAGTCAGTAAGGATGAAATAGAAGAGCTCAATATGTGCTACTGAAGAAGCATGTGTATGTGTACATGGCTGCTCCACCATACCTCTGATAGAGAACAGGCAGCTCCTCTCTCAGCTCTTTGTTTAGTTCCTCAAAAACGTTTTGTGCTTTGTTGAACTCGTCCTCTGCCTGCACAGTGAGACAAAGTTAGACACAGTTCAGAGACGCCCGCTCAGAGACGCCCGCTCAGAGACGCCCGCTCAGAGACGCCCGCTCAGAGACGCCCGCTCAGAGACGCCCGCTCAGAACCACCGCAACAAAAAGGCCACTTAGCCTGGGCTGAGTGTGCGGCCTGGCAGGGTTAGTTTCCCATGTGCTTCAGGGCCCTTTCCAGTACCTTGGCCATCTTGCCGTCGTCCTTCTTCTTGGCTCCCTGCAGCGCCTCCAGGTGGTGACGCGCCGAGTCGTAATCCACCAGCTTGCGTCCGCGCTTCCCCACTCGTTCCTGAAGAGACGGAGTACCAAGAAACAATGAGTAAAAAAATTATTAGAAATTCAATTATTAGTAATTTAATATTTGATTTGAATCTTTACAAAAAGGAACAAGAATTCCAAAATACGTCTTTGTTCACCTTGACCTCGGGGAATTGCGCGGTGTAGTTCTCCATAGTGCGCACAATCTGATCCGACATCTTCTCCTCGTAGTCGTTCCACATCAAGTCCTCTTTCTACACAGTTTCACACATTTCAGTCACCTCATTTAGCTCAAAGCAAACAAAGACACCCTATTGCTCAAGTTCTGCATCTGTAGATGGACAAGAAAGCCGTACTTCAGTGATGTCAGAGAGGTCTTCTCCGCCGTTCCAATCAGACTCATAGACATCCTTCAGCGTCTGGGAGAGACGTTTTGATGACTCGTGTACTGCTGCAAAACACAAGCGACACAAGACATTTTGAAGTCCTCCTAAACTTGTTATAGCCTAAGTGCACCACTTGTGGTTAGAGTCAGCTCCAAATCACAGCTGTGTTGGCAAAAACAGCCCAGTGACATCATCATGGATCATGGCTGGGCTTGTGGCCGCTAATGACACGCTCCACAGCCTTTTACCACTGCATCCACTCTGAAGCATTCTTCCAAAAAAGGTGCTTGTTCTTCTCCATGGCCATGAGATTAGGGTTAGATCGATTTACTAAAGATACCATGTGAAACAGGATCCCCAACTCACTTCCCTTTCTCATCCAGCCTCTAACTCGGCATTGAGGGTAGGGGTTTCACAGAAATGTGCACACCAAAATAAGGCGTCTTAGTCAGCATATATTATAATAAACTAGTAGGGCCTGGACAACGGAGACGAGAAGACAAGACAACGCAGTCCTACCTTTCACAGCGGTGAAGTAAGCACGGACATCCTTGGTTAACCTGACGCCGTCCGCCTGTGTGCAGAACAAACAAACATGATAGGATGGGACTGCTGATCGAATCAGGTGCATCGTCATATTCAACCCATCCCACTGATCCGGTCTGTCAATGAGCTAGGGTCCAGGTGGATGTTTTGAGGCTGCATTTGACTCTTATCCGTGGTTCATTATTGTTTTCACTTCTCTGTAATGATATTCAGGCTTCAAGCCACTGAAAAAAAGTGGAGCTATGATGGATTTGCTCCAACACGTCTTTCTGGGACAGCACTGGAGTAAGTCACCATAAAGGCATTAGTTTGTGTATTAATGAAAGCACGGCAATGTTGTTGTTGTTGTGGTGAGGTGTCACTTCCTGAAGCTCTAGATATATGTTCAGATGTCCTACGAAGAGAGCAAACGCCTTGCTTCCTGTGCCCTGGTCTTTCACTCTAAAACCATCTGAATCAGCATGAATAGGAGTAGTTAACTCAAAGAAGTCCATTCATAGTTTGGCCCTGAGTCAGCATAGGCAACCCACTTAAACGGATTCATAGAGCCCAGAGAAATCTAATATGTGGCTGTTCTCAATTTTTGCTGGATAATTCTCCTTCGCCACAAAAGGGTATTAAAATGGAATAACTATTTTCTGCTGACTTAGATAAGGGTAAATCAGACCCAAACTCACAGAAAGTAACACGGTATAGCTTACAAGTATACATGCAAGCCAGCAAAAATTCTAGTGTACATGGGTCTGTAAGTATGGGCTATGGCTTGCGTCATACTAGGTGTGTAGGCCTAGTGGAGAGACTATCTAAGATGGAGGTAGTCTGCGGCTCATTCACCTGCTGCTTGCTGAGGTTCTGGGAGCACTGCTCAAACTGCTCATCCTTGGTCTCCATCGTTTTCCCCAGTTTCTGGAGGACCTTTAAAAACAAGACGGAGCACACAAACAATGAAGAAACATGCCATTACTATTGGCATATTAGACTTGAACTGCTGTAGCTGCGACACACCATATGTATTAAGACATATGGGGCAGCTCATTCCAACTGTTTACGGGCCACTGAGTGTTGAGCCGACTGTTCTGAGGACTTGAGTAAACTAGGAGTTAACTACGAAGGAGATTCGCAGCGGCCAAGTCGTTACAGCAAAGGAGGGGAAGTAGACTTCGCCTCAGGAAGTAACAGCTTTGTTTCCACCAACAGAGTCACATTTTGATAGCGCTGTAGGCCTACACCATTAGATGAGGGGGGAAAGAGTACGTCAACTAACATACAGCTCTGCATTACTACTCCAAATCAAATACGTACACTTTCACACTGCCGCAACTTAAGGGAAATACGATCTTGCTTTCATAGCCATTGCTCAATTAATCCAGGAACAAATATTAAAGATAAACTGCTGCGCAAATAAAGTAGGACAGCATGCAGTTGCCGTGTTTCATATGGGTTATTTTACATGTGCTGTTACGGCGGGTTAGAGTTTATTGATCTATCTTTACTCGATATCGATCAGATTTGATGATTTAAACGAGTTTGGGCCACTTTCTCCCCTCTCATCGAGATGTCTGAACCAGAACGCATTCTGTCCGCTCAAATCGCGTTTTCAATAATGATAACCCCAGGACGGAGCTGGTATGAAGTAGATGGGCATGGCGTAGTAGATGGGTATGACGCAGACGGCTTAATACGGGACTTTAGTCGCTTACCTTCTCTTGAGCTCGGTTCAGGGACTTCTGGACCCGTTTGGCCAGGATCCCGGCTCCAGCCTGGAGGTTCGGACCCGTCTTCTGGTTGTCTGCCATCGTGATCTTCTCTCAAACTCCAAGCAACTTGTGAAACTTGCCCACTTGTAAGGTCTGCGATGTGTGTGTCACAGCAGGGAGGAGGAGGACCACGCTGAACACGGTGTCACCAAGCCAGGCACCCAGACTACCTCACCTAGACCCCCCGGGGCGTTTTGTTCCGAGACGCGCCCCAAAGTGGGGCTGACGTCATCGTCGTCATCATCACCATCACCATCACCATCATCATCATCATCATCGCCACCGGTGAATTCTTCTCGAGTTGGAACTTGCTGGAGTTCTTGTGCGATTGTTGTTGTTTCAGCTGTTTCGTTTGGTTGGGATTTAGGATTCGGGCTGGGATTTAGAATTGATCGAAGAAAATAGGCTACCTGTTGGATTATCTTCTTGGCTCATTGCCGTTCGGTTTCTCAATAGATCAGCCCTAACGTAATCTGTTCATAAAGGGAACAGAAAGATTGAAGAGAAACCAATGCGCATATTACCCCACGACGCCCCCTGCTGTGAGCCTCTAGGGAATGATTTTTGAATGAGTGTGTAGTTATTTAACAGTTATACAGCTCTAGGCATATTTGATATTTGGTTTAATTTTACTGACCACCAAGCTTACGATTTAGAAATTGAGAGACACTTTTATTCGAAGTGATTACAATTGTCAGTAGGGCGTTGGGATGGACCCGAAAACCTTTCGGTTTTGAATACGCTACCTTACTAGTCTTCCCTTTGTATTCCTCTGTTTCTTCCTTACCACTGACATTTCTGTTATGTTTTTGTGAGATCGTCTAAAATGCCCCAAAAAGTTTATCAATGATGCATACACTAGTCAAGTGAGACTGTCTCGACTGCCTGCAGAACCCCTTGATGCCAGCAGAGGTCACCGCCTCGCACCATTTCCCTCCAATATCTGGAGTCATCCTCTGCAAACCAAATAAGAATTTTTTTGAACTTCCAACTGTCATGGTTCCTCGTCCTTAAGAGCACTTAAATATCACAATGGTAAAAAAAAAAAAAATTGTTATAAATCCATAAAATGGGCAGACAATATTTAGGAATAAAAATATGTCTTTCCAACAGTGAGTTCACAACAGAAAAATAACTAATGGACGAGAGAGAGAGAGAGAGAGAGAGAGAGAGAGAGAGAGAGAGAGAGAGAGAGAGAGAGAGAGAGAGAGAGAGAGAGAGAGAGAGAGAGAGAGAGAGAGAGAGAGAGAGAGAGAGAGAGAGAGAGAGAGAGACAGACAGACAGACAGACAGACAGACAGACAGACAGACAGACAGACAGACAGACAGACAGACAGACAGACAGACAGACAAACGAGGATATTATTTTTATTTGAAACTTGAAATACTGAAAACAATTCACACAAACTCGTTACAGAGGGAATGGTGGGTAAAAAGGTGGTAGAGGTTATACAAGGTGGGCGCGGTTATCCTCCGATTGGCGGGGTTGCTCCACAGCGGAGGCGGAAACGCGGCACGTGATGATCCACAAATCGAGCGCTCTCAGAGGAAAGACGTATAACCCACTGCGATTCCCGCGGTTCAGAGACCAGTCCTCTTCCGTGTGACAGCGCTGAACGCACCGTTAGCAACTGCAAGCTACACTCACTCCTCGGGGAAACACCCGAACGACAATCGACAGCGTTTTCTGTCACGAAGTGCAGGTTGTCGTGACCAGGAGAAGCTCTCGCGTTAGTAACTCGTCCGCTGGAGCTCCCAGGAGAAGTTCTCGCGTTAGTAGTCCCAGTGTTGAAGCGCTCAGGAGGCAGACGAACAAAGTAGAAATGCCTCCCGTCGATAAGGACGCGGGGAAGACCGGACTCAAAACCCGAATACAGGAGCTCATCGAGTCCAACCAGGTGGTGGTGTTCAGCAAGAGCTACTGTCCGTACTGCGTGAAGGTGAGCCTGTGTGGAGGGGAGGCTGTTTTACTGTGTTTCTGCCAGCCTGGTCGCTCCTCTCCCCGACCGGCTGGGGCTACATGCTGGGTCTTCATGCTGGGTCTACTTGCTGGGTCTAATGCTGCGCCTCCTCAGCGGTACTTTACAGCCCTACTGACATAGAGATAATATAGTAACTAAGACCTGAGTCAGCTTAGCTGGTGAACTGAACTTTCTATTTCCTGTTTGTGAGTCTCAATTAACTAGAAAGCCGGGTTCTGTACCTGTCCTGCTGGGGAAAGGTCGCATGAAGTTAGAGATAACGTTCCGGTAATAAACCATGACTCTCTCCACAGGTCAAAGACTTGTTCAAAGACCTGGACGTGAAGTGCAATGTGGTGGAGCTGGACCTCGTTGGTGAGAAAGCGTTGAATGAGTCTAAAAAAGGGCTGAGAAACTTCTTACATAGGCTATCGCAATTAATATTATATATCAGCTTTAGTGACGGAATAGTTAAGCCTGCCTTCACGTTAAAGATCCTACAAACATCAATTACCCTTTGACTATATGCGAGGGCAACAGGCTGAGTCCTCTTCAACTTGTGTCCCACTAATGGGGCACCATTCAGAGACCTTGATTGTACCGGTGTGCTGTTCTGTTCCTTCATGGACGTCCCATCACTCATGCTGTTTGATCCTCTGATCCAGAGGAAGGCACCAACTACCAGGAGCTGTTGGTGGAGATGACCGGGCAGAAGACGGTGCCCAACGTCTTCATCAACAAGACTCACGTAGGAGGCTGGGATAAAACCAAGCAGGTAGGAGGGACCATGGGCCTCAGCCATGGCTCCGCGTAATCAGGAGCTCGTTCAGACGTCGGGGAAGGGGTTTGCTGAAAGTAGCATTCTGAGCTCCGTTCCAAAGCCCTCCCTCGTTAGCATAAAGACAGACCATATAAAACGCCTCCTTTGATAAAATAAATCAAACAGACCATCGTAGCGCTGGCAGGTTGCCTAACGGAGGCAATGTGTGTGCTGACAGTAAACCCGTCACCCCCCCCCCCCCCAGGCCCACACTGACGGCCTGCTGCAGCAGCTGCTCAACCCCGATGCAGAAACCTACGACTACGACCTCATTGTCATCGGAGGGGGCTCCGGGGGCCTGGCCTGCTCCAAGGTGCGCGCCAACATGACACTGTTTTAAAATGAAACACTGTGTGTGCTTTAACATGACACGGCGTGTGTTTTAACATGACACCCGGGGTGTGTCTCCTAACAGGAAGCAGCCACTCTGGGGAAGAAGGTGATGGTTCTGGACTACGTGGTGCCCACCCCCAAAGGGACCACCTGGGGTGAGAGCGCCAGCCCCCCCCCCCCTGCGCTGCACTCTGCGTCCCCGCCCTGTGTGGAGTGTACCTCGTTTTAATCGCTCTGTGTTTGTGGCGCAGGTCTCGGGGGTACGTGTGTCAACGTGGGCTGCATCCCCAAGAAGCTGATGCACCAGACGGCCCTGCTCGGCACCGCCATACAGGACGCCCGCAAGTATGGCTGGGAGTTTGACGAGAGCGGTGAGCATCTCGGCCCTGGAGGCACGCCCTCTGCTCGGTTGGGTTTGACGACAGACGTGAGGTCATAACCAAGACGTAGCAACAAGGGTTTCTGGTTCTTCCTCCCATAGAAGAGCTGATTTTTAAAATGGTTCAATAAGAGAACACAATTCTAAAACTAAATGGGGAAAGAGGAGATGGCGGTTGCTGCAGCAGGCTTGAGACAGGGTTAATAATAACCCCCCTTTCTCGCCCAGTGAAACACAACTGGGAGACCATGAAGGAGGCCATCAACAACTACATCGGCTCGCTCAACTGGGGCTACCGGGTGGCCCTCAGGGACAAGAATGTCAACTATGTCAACGCCTACGCAGAGTTTGTCGAGCCACACAAAATAAAGGTACCAGTCCAGTGGATTTCACCTCGCGTAAACCTTAAACCAACATTTCACAGGATGGGCGACCGTTGATGTGAATAGAGGCGTGCGGTCTGGCTGCTTTTGTTGCGTTGCGAGACTCACAAATTGCATTTTTGTCTGTGGGTGCGGTCCGATGGTTTCCTTGTGTGTTTAAATCATCTGCCAGGCCACAACAAAGCGTGGGAAGGAGACCATGCACACGGCGGCCCGGTTCGTGCTGGCCACCGGCGAGAGGCCGCGCTACCTGGGCATCCCCGGGGACAAGGAGTTCTGCATCACCAGGTACGGCCTCGGCCCCCTGTCGCTGCTCCCCCCCCCCCCCCCCCGGGCCGCCAATCACAGCTCTGGCGTTGTGCTGTGCACCTGTGGGCCAATCAGGGGCGGTTCTGTCTACACAGCGCTATCTGGGACTCTGGCGTTGGTCATTACACTGCTCAGTCGGCAAACAAAAACGAAAATGACAAAGGGGTTAGCTAAATGGTTAAAGGGGTTATCTTAAATGTTTATGTGTTTTGCCCAGTTGGCTTTATTTGAGGGTTATCGTTTCCAAATTTTCCGATCAGTCATAGATTGTTTTTATTATTGCTCTCCTCTGAGGCGTCCTTTCAAACCGGTGTCCTGGTTTGGCCTTCGGGATTTGAGCCAGAGGGTTGACTGTGATACTGTGACGGCGCCTCCTGAGACTCTGGTTCTGTGTGGCTCTCCCCCTCAGTGATGACCTGTTCTCCCTGCCCTACTGCCCGGGCAAGACCCTGCTGATAGGGGCGTCCTACGTGGCGCTGGAGTGCGCGGGCTTCCTGGCGGGGCTGGGCCTCGACGTCACGGTCATGGTGCGCTCCATCCTGCTGCGTGGCTTCGACCAGGAGATGGCCAACCGTGCCGGAGAGCACATGGAGGAGCACGGCGTCAAGTTCCTCCGCAAATACGTGCCGGTCAAGGTGGGCGTGCGTGTGTGTGTGTGGGGACAAGAGGGTGGATGGTTAGGTGTCATCCATAGGCTAATAGTGGGGAGCAGACACGCAACCTTTTGGGAATTTGTCTTCATTGCAGTAGAGCCCAGTTGAAACCATTCCGCTGGTTCCACACGCATTTCTGTAAATCGATTCACGTTGGCATATCAACCTTGACATCTCTTGAGCCGGGTATCCAGATGGTTCTCCCTCTGCTTATGTACTAGCAACATGCATTTCCGGAAGTGGGTCAATCATTGCTTGCTCCAGTTGGATGTGGCAAACTCTGAGCTGTGTGTTAATGTTAAACCTCTCTTTTTGAAGGAACCTGTGGTAGAGCGAGGTCACACAGGGTTACTTCTGAATGCTGTCATGAATGCTGTCAGCCACTGTTTGTTTTTCTAAGAGATACGATTGAAGGCACATCTAGCGCTGTTAATCATGCTGTGATTAACGTGATCTTATCTGACCTGATCTGAGCTCCACACCAAACAGAAGTGAGCCTTTCCATCAGGGAGCAGATCGGGAGATTCGGGGCCGAAGAAGAAAACCCTGTCTGCCTTGTCTGGTGGTATTGAACGTTGTGTGTGTGTGTGTGTCTAGGTGGAGGAGCTGGAAGCAGGGACTCCAGGAAGGCTCAGGGTCACCGCCAAGTCCACGGAGAGCGACGAGATCCTGGAGGGGGAGTACAACACGGTATGTCCACCCCCACCCCTCACTCTCTATCTGACCTCCAGGAATTACTGCCTCGTGTGTGTGTGAGCTCAGATATTGGTTTTTTGAAAGAGGCTCCATCTAGAGGTTAAATAGCGATGATAACATCGGAGTGAAACCCTCCAAATGCAGTTGGTGCAACCGTATGGCAACTGCACACCTAAAGGCTAACATGACGCATTTGAATAAAGCCAACAGTGTCCTATCCAGTCAGGTAACCTGCTATTGTCAACTGACCGGTTTGTGTGCAGTCTGTCAAGTTTTGATCGACACCATGGCATTTTCTTGGCATGTTAGCAAGACGGATTACGAAATTTTTCTACAATATATATTTTTTTTTTGTCTTTCCATGCAAATTGACCTCCACGTTTGTCCTAATCATAACAAGACTAGTTATGATTATGTGTAGCAATCTGTCCTGCCATCATGTCAACACAACGCGCATGACTGAATGTGAGGAACTCATCCGAGGCACTTCCTTGATCCCAGGTTCTGATCGCCGTAGGACGAGATGCCTGCACCGACAAGATCGGGCTGGCCCTGGCCGGGGTCAAAGTCAACCCACAGTGAGTGCCTCTGCCTTTTGGCTTCTAAGCTCCGCCCGCCCCTGCTGCAGCTGCTCCCTGTAGCGCGTACGTACGCCCTTTAAGTTCTGCACCATCACTATGATTCAGCACTTTCTCCTCCCCGGGCCTCCGGCGGGGGGTGTGTCGGTCATTAGCCTGAAGGGTTTATTCGCCTTCAACGGCGGCTTTTTTGTTGCGTGAAGGGAAGTTGGTAATAAAAAAATATTTGAAGTCAGCCACTTAATTATAATTAACAATGGTTGATGTATTGTCATCATCCAATGGCTTCACCTCTTTATAAAACACTCAAACTGTGTGTGTGTGTGTGTGTGTGTGTGTGTGTGTGTGTGTGTGTGTGTGTGTGTGTGTGTGTGTGTGTGTGGTGTGTGTGTGTGTGTGTGTGTGTGTGTGTGTGTGTGTGTGTGTGTGTGTGTGTGTGTGTGTGGTGGTGACATTGCGTGGTGGTGTGTTGGCAGTTATAAATGATGGCAACACCCTCTCGAGGGAGAACCCGATGCTGTACTTTCATAACAAATGCGTGTTAGTGTTGGGATGACGCTCTTCATTTTTCATTCATGTTTAGTTCAGTATGGGCTCGGTGCTGCCTGAAGCCCAGTATAGACTGGTCTTGGAGTCATGTGCTCCGGTCTCATGACTACTGCAGTGTTTCCAGGGTGATGAAGATCAGCCAACTGGGGGGGGGGGGGGTCCTACTGATCAGTGTGTTCATGGAGAGACCCGGTCTCTCTCCTGAGCCTGGCCTTCAGCCTGTAGGTTTAGAGGCATTGTGCGTGGGCCTGCCTTTCTCCAGCGCTCCTTGAGTTCATTCAGACTGACTGGAGTTGCAGGTCACTGAAAACTAAATGGATGGATGATACCTTTTAAGTAAACGACGGGATACTTTTATTTGTGATTGTAGGCACGCATCACTATAATGTTTTGTACCTTTCAGAGACCCGCCGCAATAAAATGCGTTCATGAATATTGGTTATTATGTAACTTGCTCTGTCCATAATAAATAAAGGCTTGGATGATGCCGGCTAACGACGAGAGGCTAACGCAATTAGGTAGTTATAAATATGTCTTCGGCCCTCTAGAGGATGAGACTGCTTCCTCAGTAGACCGGTTCCCCCTATAAACAAACAGCTGGCTATTCAGATCAGAGGGGCTGATGGGCTCGCTGTTAGAAGCCTCTCGAAGCACACGTCACCACTGGTGTAAGCAATGGCCATGATGGCTTTTTATAACTAGATGGATGGATAACAACTATATTAACCCCCCCCAGAGCCCAGCAGCAGTGGAAAACAAGTACTAATGAAAACAAATAGACTCCAGGGTAAATGATAAAGTAAAGACAAACAGGGTGACAAACGGTCTCCCCTCTCCAGGAACGGGAAGGTCCCCGTGGACGACGAGGAGCAGACCAACGTGCCTCACATCCACGCCATCGGCGACATCCTGGAGGGCAAGTGGGAGCTGACGCCCGTGGCCATCCAGGCGGGCAAGCTGCTGGCCCGGCGCCTCTACGCCGGGGCCGCCCTCAAGGTGCACGCAAGGCCCCCCAGCACCACGCACGCTTCCGTTGGCATGTGGGCCCGTGCGCTCGAACGTGACCGCGCATGCGCGCGCGTACATCGAGTGCCCGCGTGTTAATTGGCACATGCTGTTAGGGTTGCCGCGGTGTGGACATTTTCATACCGAGTAATACACTCGCGTCAACACTGGTATAAACGGTATAAACTTTGAAACTAGGTCAACCGCCATCTTCTCCGTCAACTCTCCTCTCACACTCGGCGACAGCGTCTTTCTTATAACGTTCTATATATAATAGTATAATATAATTTTTATATATAATATCACGGCCAAAAGCTCTGTGCGCCTCCGGATGGCCGTAGCGCGGGGAGCTCTCGTAGGGGTTGGGCTTCACGGGGTTTGTTTACCGGCGTTGCTATGGCTACCGGTCTTGTGCGTTCCAACGGTTTATTACGGAGACTATCTATTATATAGGTATCTATTATTATTGCATTTTTATTTTCTTAATTCGAATTATATGATTAATTTTTACTGAATTCTTTTTTTATTACTGGAAAAAAATAAAAATAATAACTCGGTGTTGCCGGTGTGCAACACCGAGTAATCAGTGTTGTCCTCAACACCGGTAACACCGGTAACACCGGTAACACCGGTTATACCGTATACCGCGGCAACCCTAGTGTGAATGCTCGGGCGCTGGTTTACTTGCGCACAAACCGACGCTTTAGTGCCCTAAATGTAAAGCTTGCACGTGCACTTCCGACTTCAAGTGTGTGTGTTGGAGCGTGGCCGCGTGGTTCTGGTCATTAAAGCGCCCCTGCCTCCCCCCCCTCTGGTTCCAGTGCGACTACGTCAACGTGCCCACCACGGTGTTCACGCCCCTGGAGTACGGCTGCTGCGGCCGGTCGGAGGAGAAGGCCATCGAGATGTACGGAGAGGAGAACCTGGAGGTGAGTGAATAATAGAGGCCGCTGGTGTCGGGTTCACGCTGCCCTCGGTGACTCAGTAATGGGCCGGCAGGATATCCCTGCTCAGCATGACTGGCCATCTGATAGAGATAACAATGACTTGCACTTTTATCTGAATCACATGCACGGCCTGAGCCTCTTTCCTCTCCCTGTTGGAAAAAAAACATGGGTTTGATGCAGGTGCTGCTGTTTAATTATATTTCAATTAAATGTTATCTGTGTAGCCCACCGGTACAGTCTCAAAGGGCTCAACAGACACCCCCCCCCCTTAACCTCGTCCCCCAGAGGGCAAGAAAAAAAGTAATTAGCAAGAAGGAACACCGTCCTTGTGAGGAATCCCTCCTCACAAGGAAGGTCAGGAGGGAAGTGGGTACCATAATTGACAGACAGACGGACTGGGTGCTGGCCATTAACCATAAGGAGATTCCAGGCATCCCGTTGCAGTCGCACTAGAACAGACGGAATAAGGAGTTAGAAGGGTGGTGCATACTGGTGTAGACGGCTGCCAATTTGGTGTCGTCACAAACGAGCACGAACAAACGCGCATCGACACAATCAGAAATGGAAACATTACCCTGATCGGACACGGGACGCGCGTCATCCGTGCATTGGGTGTCATTTCGCGAGTTGCGTTTATGTATTTGTGCTTGGGTGCTGTCTCCCCGTTGTGTAGATCTACCACTCTCTCTTCTGGCCCCTGGAGTTCACCGTGGCCAACAGAGACAACAACCGGTGCTACTCAAAGATCATCTGCAACAAGCTGGACAATGTAAGCGCCCCGCCGCACACACACACACCGCCGCCTTGGCGACCTCCTGACCGTTTGGAGTCCGACGTTGGGACTCGAGGCCATCGGTGGAAATTAAAGATGCGCCGATTGATCGAACGCTGATCGTGATCGGCCGATATTGGCTAAAATGGCTGTGATCGGAGAACCCCTAAAGCGCAGTTCAAAGCCGATAATTTGACGTAAATTACTCGTGCACCCTTTTTTTTATTTTTTTATTTTCAATTGGGAACTTGCCAATGGCAACATGAGTTCTCCCTTCTACAACATTGTGCTACAGTGCCAGGATTTTAATGGGTCACTGTAAAGATGGCGACTGCCTAACATTCAGTACCGTGAATACAGCAGTCTGCGCACAGGCACATTTCAGTATTGGTATGGTTGATGGTTAACTGTATAATATATTGGTGTGGTTGATGGTTAACTGTATAATATATTGGTATGGTTGATGGTTAACTGTATAATATATTGGTTTGGTTGATGGTTAACTGTATAATATATTGGTTTGGTTGATGGTTAACTGTATAATATATTGGTTTGGTTGATGGTTAACTGTATAATATATTGGTTTGGTTGATGGTTAACTGTATAATATATTGGTTTGGTTGATGGTTAACTGTATAATATATTGGTTTGGTTGATGGTTAACTGTATAATATATTGGTTTGGTTGATGGTTAACTGTATAATATATTGGTTTGGTTGATGGTTAACTGTATAATATATTGGTTTGGTGGATGGTTAACTGTATAATATAGATGGATGTATCTTGAATGCAGATGGTTTTTCTGTATCACTTCCTACTGGTTCTGTGGTCAGTCAGGATTGTGTTATTCAAAACAAGCAACATGTGTACAGGTATGTGTGGCCACTAAAGCTTTCCGTCTTCCTCTAATACCATTCAAATTTCCTTCTGTTTTTATTGTATTGAAATATATTCCAACTTGTTCTGCTCAAATTGAGCCCATTATTTTCTATGAACCAATACATTGTTTACACACACAGGCTTATGTAGGGTAATTCCACTATTAAACGGTCTGTTCCCTAGAGGGCATTCTACAAATAAATAGTTCTTTCTTGCCAATAAGCACAAAAAGAAAGTAAAAAAACTGGCTGTATTCTAGCCAGAGAATGCATCAGTTTAACCAATCACATGTGGGTATCTTCATCCTAGTCACCAGAGACTATAAAGGTTGTAAGATGTGGTGGAGCTAACAGCCTGTTAACGTTCTACTGCGTCCATAGTGGTAAACAACCATCACAGACCAATACTCTGACATATATATAGCTATTGGTCATCTCTCGATGGCGCTACAAGGGAATGTTTAATGGAACCTCAGTACCTGAATGTCGCTGGTTTTGATGTCGTGAAGTCGTGCAGTTGCACGGCAGCAGTTTTGTTTTGTATACCATCTTTCCATAAAAAGTGTGACTATTTTAGCTATAGAACAGAGAAACTAAAGAATTGTATTTCCACATGTGTGTGTGTGTGTAGGCCAAGGCGAAACAGAAGAGATTCGCACGTTAGCCACCACATTTATACAAATATACAAAGAAATGCATTTATATAGTCATCTCAGCAGTCGACTAGCATCCATTATTGGACTCTTGGCTTTGTATTGGACGGCTGAGGTGCGTTCCCACGGTGACGGTTACCTCTGTGCCTAGGAGCGGGTGATCGGGTTCCACTACCTGGGTCCCAACGCCGGGGAGGTGACGCAGGGCTACGGCGTGGCCGTCAAGTGTGGCGTCACCAAGGAGCAGCTGGACAACACCATCGGGATCCACCCCACCTGTGCCGAGGTGAGACCTGGAGCCCGGCAGTCACCCCCAGACAATGCGACTCACTCGCTCATCTGATTCGCGTCATTAGGTTTTTGTTACTTGTTCAGTTGGAGTCTAACGGTGTGTCTTGTCTCGGTGCTTCTTTGTGTTTTTTAAAGATGTTCACCACGTTGGACGTGACCAAGAGCTCCGGGGGCGACATCGTCCAGGCGGGTTGCTGAGGTTAAACCCTGCTCGTTCAGTGGCTGCCGCCCTCACCTTTTTTAACTCTCTCCTGCCCATGGCTTCCCATCAGCCATCTTGGCTAACCACAGGCCACGCCTCCTTCTACACAGACCAATGGTATCTCCCGAGGGTCTCTCAGACACTCGGGGGGTGTTTGTGTGGCTGAGAGCGGTCAGGAGTGGAGGCCTACATCGGTGAGGGCGGCCTCCTGAACAGCGGGGTTACTCTGCTTCCTGTTGGGTCCTCCCACGGCTCCTCCCAGAAGAGCCCCACACCCTGTGTGTGTGTGTGGGCTGGTTCATGACGTCCTGGCCTGTAACCTCTACGGAGGGGGGCAAGGACCGATGTCCTTCTGAGGGGGAACACGAGGGGGGCCCCTCATGTCTTCGTCCAATAGGTGATCAGAATGAACAAATGGTGTCGGGCTCCAGGTTGATTTTGTGTCCTGAGACGGAGTGCTTGTTTAATCTTATCTCGATAAACGTCCAGACGGCATTTGTTAGTTGCAAATATGCCATTTTTTTTTAGAACTATTTGATTTGGCTCTGAACCCATGCCGGGTTCAGCTCGACTTCTCGGTGTCGACTGAGAAGGTTGAACTTGCTTTTTGTTTTTGTTTCTTTTTTTTTTTGTTTACAGGCGGCATTGAAATGTTTTCAAGCCTTGGATGTGCTTCATCAAGAGCACTTTAAACTGAATTTAAACAATGAAGATGTTTCCCAGTTTGGTGGCCCATCTGATAACTTGGTTTGTTCGTCTGTTTACTTCATGCAGGTCTTGGTTTTTTCTCACTGTGTCTGAATAATGTCTATGTATTCAATCTTACCTGTGTCCGCTCTTTACATCGTTTGGATCGTTTAAAGGCCTGAAATACTGCGGTGTTTCACCACTGTAGAGAATCCTCCTTCAAAAAACTAAATAAAAGATGTATGCCCTTGGGGGTTGTATTGGTCATTTAATAGATGGGTCATGTACGGGTGGGCAGTGCAGACTTTACACCAGCCTTCCTCCCTGTTGCATCCACAACAACGGAGGAGAATGCCGTATCTGGAAGGTTCTTGCTGTTTGTGAAACTGTCTGTTAGAGGTCGTCCGACCGCTAGGTTCTGTGGTAACCCTAGCGCGTCCGGTTGCAGAACGTCGCCATGGAGATGCACAGCTCAGATGTGGTAACTTGCCACCCGTGTGTTGTTGGTACAGCTGTGGTCAGAGCCTCTTCAACGGGGCACCATTCATCTACCTGCGCTCTTATTAAAGGATAAATGGGATGGAGGGCTTTTTTTTTTTTTTTTTTTTCTTTTTTTTATTAATACTTGCAGGTACTGTGGATCAAAATGGTTCGGGACAAAAGGGCTGTTTTGCATGGCACAGACATCTGGCTGTGTTTCTATTCGTGGAGAGGGTCCTTTTCTCAGATGAGCCGTGGTCACCATCAATGGCCTCCTCTGGTGTGAGGCTTTTGTTTGGTGTCCGGGCCCGTCGGGCTCTGATGTATTATGGCAATCACCTGCCTGCCATGACAACTCATACCGATGAATTTATTACGTTTCCTGTTTTGATGTAGGAAATGTTTAGGCCGAGAACAGAGGGGCTTTAAGTTATAAGAACTTGGAGCATTTAAAAACTAAACTGAAACGGAGGAAATCACAGTTTAACCAATTAGAATGCAGGAGCCGACGCTGATGACCTCATTATCATTCTTACCTCGGGGGAAATACCATTGCATGTCAAGTCATTCCTTTGGTCACGATGACTTGCTGGTTTTAACATGCATCTTATCTCTGATACTTATCTCCAATGACTAGTAAATTCATGGAGCAGCCATATTTGTAGTCCCTTAATGGAATAAATCAACCTCTTGTAGGACTTCTCATTTTAACAGGATGGGAAAAAGTGACTGAACTTTAACAAGCAGATTTACTTGTTCATGATTTATTTGATTAAAAGAGAGCATTGATTGTTTTAACAAAATTAACTTAAATTTCGCAACATTTTTTGGAAATGTCCTTCTGGGTTACAAAGCTGTATTTCAAACATCCAACATATATTCTCCCTAACAGCATAATCTACAATCCAAGATGACCGCCTTAATTCGGAATTAGAGAAAATATTATCTAAGTGTAGGTAATGTGTTATTTGCAATGAACCTTCCCATAACGGTTGAATGAATCAAATTCAGCAAAGCTCAAATTCAGGTCGGCCTCATAAAAAAATAGCAAAGCTTCCGACCTCTGACCTGGATGTAGCTGGACGTGAGCCTTCACTGCTTTGTCTGGCTGGTCCTTCAAAATGGTCATATTTACACCGAGACCCAAAGCAGGGAACTAGCTCGTCGAGTCCCAGAGAAGACCCTGAAACAGGCTGGACACGACCAACATGTACAACAACCCTCCGTTCGGATCAGTGACTGCTTTTGAACCTCCGTACCCTGCAGAGAGACGGGCCCCCCTCCGCTCTCCCGCAGTACCTCATAACAGTAGGAGTTATCAGGTCACGTGTGTGTGTGTGTGTGTGTGTGTGTGTGTGTGTGTGTGTGTGTGTGTGTGTGTGTGTGTGTGTGTGTGTGTGTGTGTGTGTGTGTGTGTGTGTGTGTGTGTGTGGGGGGGGGGATTAAGGAAAACCTGCTCCCAAGTCATGTGGTGCCCCCTCCCCAACCCAATCTGCTTTACCTTATTCTGGATGCCATCCTGGTGTTCAGTGATTGTGGGAGGTCAAATGGTGGTTTCTCAGCAAGCCCCTCTGACCAGCTCTTTATCAAGGCTGCACTGCAACGATCGAGTGGTGGGCTCCCTCTGCTTACTTCGCAGACCCCCTGTGGTCACTCAAGATCCCATGGCACTCCTCACTGGTGCTAACCCCGGTGTCCTGGCCAAAGAAACTAGGCTGGCCACCTAATCACCCCCTGGTTTCTAACTGTAGGGACTTTAGGGAGCTACACCCTGCTAGTGGAGGAGGTGTCATATCACTATCTAGTTGTACTATCTCTCTGAGATGTAGACTCCCTATAATGACCCCAACAATTATAGATTTATTGGAACCTAGTAATGCAGAACTTTTAAGGGTTCCATTTTCTCATCCTCATGTAATCTGCTTCTCGTGAAAGTCAGATAAATTGCGAAATGGAAGAGAAATTGAATCAATCTTATGTTGGATCAACAAGATACCATGTTAGGCCTACATGCGTTAGGGTACATGGGAATGTAAAGCATGTAGGCCTAGATTGAATTTACAATATTTAAAATTCTCAACCCAATTCAATATTGTTCATTTTTTTTAAAACTAATTATTCGTATTCCTACATTTGTCAAACATTTGGTAATGGTAATATGGAATACTTCGAAAGGAAATGTCGAATCATTTTCTACTCTACCGGCGGACGCTGGGGGGCACCGCGGGTCCGCCGCCTCCCTTTGTTAACGGGGGGCCGTTCAGGGGGTCAGAAACGCCCGTCGCCGGGTCCACCCAAGCTACTGCACGGCTTCTCCAGAGCGCATTACACACTCTCCCGATGTCTGGAGATAGCGTCTAAATATCTGAACCGACCGATCTGCGCCCACCGGCTGGTTGCTGTGGTTTCGTCTGCGATGCGGTGGAGTCTGTGAGCCCCCATCTGAAGGCTTTATACCAGGATGGACCTCAGGACAAGAGGAAGCCGACCACAACTTCACCGTCGGGCTTGGTGTTCCTCGATGGACTCGGCGTAGCCTCGTTCCCCCGGTATCTGATCACTGAAGCTGGGGGCTCGTCTCGCATGAACCGCCGCACACGGATCATCCAAGACGGGTTGGTGGTAGTCGGCCGAGATTGAGAATGAAGAAGCCCAAAGTGAACCGAATGGTCCTGGCCATGTTTTTAGGATGCTTCATCATAGCCATTTTCTATTGTCAGAACAATTTGAAACAAGGTGAGTTGACAACACATTGAATGTGATTTATGTAAGAGATTTCCCCCGTGTCCCATTCAGCATTCAGTCAGCATTCATGTCATCTTCATAGCCTACTATGAAGGCCTCAGGTGGTGTATATAATGTTATATCGACATCAATGGGTAATGACCAAATTATAAATGTGCTTTTCAATTCATGTCAAATAGAAGTATGTATGAGCAGAATCATGACTTACATCTAGGCCTATGTGTGGCAGTCTAATAGGAGTATGCAACCTCTAGTAAAATCTTTCACAACTTCATGAATTGAACTACAAAATGAATGCAGCCACACATATAATCCTCTTGGCGTTATTGTTCATGAATTAGTGTATTTCAACTGTTTGAATGTCACTATCACTCTTGGGATTGGCTCTTGAGTTCCCCCTGCCACGGGACACGGGGCCTGATACCTCCAGCTGGTGTAGATCTTGGCTCTCATTCTGACCAGTTTCCACCTCTTCCAGGTCCCACTCTGCTGCTTACAATGGCCTCATTCAGACATAGGCCTACCTAGCTATGGCATTGGCCCCATGGAGTCAGTAGGCTACTGTGAGAACATTTCAGATTCTCTTCATATATATCCAATACCAGTTCTGCTTTTCTTTTAGATTCGAAAAACAAACATGGCAGTTTAATGGAAATGCCCATTGCTCTATACATCTCAATGATATCAATCTTCATAGCTTTTTAATTTTGTCGTTTTTTTACTGCACCACACAAACCTATTCTGAACAGAATTTTTTGTATTCCAGGCAAAGTTACTGCATTTAAGCACAATATCTAGTGGCTTTACCATGTTGGTATTGCTGAGATTTATCATGTCTTACTCACAGTGTTTCTCAAATCTTCCATTTTCTTTCACTCTAAATCATCAATACAGTCAGAGAAACGCTGTGTCTGCTGTTCCGTTTTAGAAAACAAGTCCATATTGGTCTGTGGTAAAGGTCATTTGGATTTTAAAGTGATAGCTTCAGGGTTAGCCGCAACATGAACACCAATTTCTTGCGAGAGCAGTGTTAAGCAGAGATGCTTTGGGGCTCTCAGTTTGTCTCTCTTGGTCCTCGTTAAAAGACTAGTGTAATAAAATGACGCTGGACTAGGGGAATGTTACTAGGACACCTGTGGAATGTTACAACGTTAGAGTCATAGGAGTATCCTCAACTATAACCCTCTCCCTACCTTAATGTACAAACCTCTCTAACTATGTGGGAGGCTCCTTTAAAGATGTCAGAACTAGCCCACAGGCACAGGCCTATAGCAAGGTATATTTTTGGCCAAAAAGAGATGACGAGCTGCTGTCATTATCTCCTCCCACCCTCCCTGGCCCCCGGCCCGCTTGTCTGGGCTTGACTCAAGGGCACGGAAGGAACAGTCATATAATGTAATTGTTTTGTAGAGCAGAACATCAACAGAACTCAGCATATTTGTTTTTTTATGAACATTTTAAGACATGGTTGTGTTCAGGACATGGTTAGTACTGGACCATTAGGAAGGATTGAACCATTTTATTATTATTTCGTAATTAATCCTAAACGGAGCATCGTAGAACATCCTACATCGTAGGACATCAAGAAAGATCTTTGGTTGCTATTGCTAACTACCTTGAAATCCAAATTACATGTTTTTTGACCCAGAGGCAGACGGCTTTGGGATTTCTGTGCCAGAAAAGATAGCTTAAGAAAGTAATGCCTTCAACATAGTCAGGTGAAGACAGTTCAGAGTTCTCAGTTTGGAGAGTCTTACGACTATGACCCTCAAAGCACCAGTGGAGACCCGCCATGTGTCTGAATGTCCCTTTCTGGGTGCGTGATCCCGGCCACTGGGGTCTGCTGACAGCTCAGAGTGACCCAGCAACCAGAGCCTAAAGAGATCAACACTCAGTGGTCACCGTCCCTCAGCCCCCCAAAAAAACAAAGAAACCTCCTGAGAGCCAAGCCGGTCAAAATGTACGAGGACCAAACAAGATCTGATCCTCCAGTTGAAATGATGCTATGAGGCCTCATCACTTCAGTAATATCGTACAAGTGTAATCAAATATAAATACCTTTTTAGAACCTTGTAATGTTGTGTGATGTCGTTGCCGGAGGACAGCTTGATCCAATTAGTCCCTCATCATCGATGTGTAACACCCTTCCATTACGTTTGAATGCCAACAAATTTGACTTTTTGTAGTTAAGACATTTGGAGTGAGTCCTGGGTGGGAATTCAACGTGCCTTATGTCGCCTTACAGCTGTGCTCTATTTGATTCAATCTAGTAATTATTTAGTTATTGAAGCCTTCCTGTAGTATTTGAAAGCCAAATCTTCTAAGACAAGGTTAGAAAGGAGGTTTGACTCCCAGTGACTCCGAGACGCAACAGAGATCAGCAGGACAGAAGGTTAGGCCACCGGCAGCCTGTACACATCTACAACCAACAGGACACACATCTGGTGCTTTGTTGAGAGAGATTCTCTCCGACACAGCATGGCACAGCATCCCAGCATGGCAACTCTCTGGAGCTGGAGAGAAAGCAGGAGAGGGTGGGCGAGGGTGAGGGGTTGGTGGGAGAAACGAGGAGGGCTCCAAATCAGACCCCCTCCACACAGAGCACAGCGGAAGGTTGCGGGCACATGAGGAGCACACATTGGCCTTTTTATAGGATGCATTTTCCTGAACAGACATTTTTTTTAATGAAAGGCTGGCAAGATTAGGACGGGCGTGGTAGTGTGTGTGTGGGGCAGGGGGTTGACATTTCAGAACACTGAAAGGGCTCTTCTACTTGGAAAATGTTCACTGCAACCATGCTGTTGTTTCCAATATCATCTCATCCACAGCTAGGTCCACTCAGGAACTACTCCTACTAACTCACTCACTTTGGTCTGTGCCTAATGAACTGACCAAGAATTTGCGGCACGGAAAATGAAAAATTGAAAAATAAAAATCTTCAAGTTGCATCCTTGGAGATATAGTCTTGCCTGTGCATTTTTTGGTGGTTTTGAGGCAGTATTTTGGCACCATGAGTTCTGCTGTTCGATTGCGACAGTGGCCTAAACCAGATGGATGACGTTTATCTATTTTTCACCCATCTATTCTCTGGTTCGATTTTGGGGAACCAAGCAAATGGAAGCTTTGCCAAATATCAGTCATGATAACAGCAATGTGTTCTGTCTGTTTACATTACATATGTTATATTAAGTTGGCCTTTACCAATATATTTGTCCCTCAAGTTGTACAATACAGGGGTTTAGGCCTAACACTAAATATAATATACTGTGTGTTGCGTTTGAGACTCTTTTCCATGCAGACTATGGCTTGAGTTCTCAAAACCTTGATTCGATATTTGTTCCATACCGTGTTGATATTCAACACGTTTTTTCCCTTAAGTCAAAAAAGGGTTCATATTGAATGTCAAACTGAATTCAGGAACGCGGACTGTGTGTCAACAAATATCATCGATATAGGCTTGACAGGACAACATTTTATCAGACGCGTCCATAGATTATGTGTACCAAATTTGGTGCCCTTTGCACCTGTGGTTTTTTAGAAGAAGATTTTTGAAGTTTCTAAAAACGTCTGTGTCCATATGTCAACATATGGGTCCAGGAGGGAGCCGACATTGTTAGACTCCGCCTAGGGGGCTTCCACACTCCAGCTAGGGGAACTCTGCTGGCCTCCTCCAGACCAGGATGCAGGGTGGGGGTGTGGAAAGACTTTTTATTGTGAAAGTTTGTAGACAATGATCCATTGGCTGGTACTCCATGTAGCCATGCAGCAGAACTCTCCAGAGTGTGTGCGGTTATGGCTGGTCAATGTGCGACAGGTTGAATTAAACACTCACTCCTACAGTACTATATCATGTTGTATTGTCATCGAGATATGAAATGACCCATGTGGTGCTAGAAGGTTTTGACCTTGTGTGGGAGGTTCGTCGCTGCACTCCCATGGCTCCTTTGATTCCACTTAGTACGTTGAGTCACGGTCAATGATTGACTACTTTGCTAAAATGAAAAATAGACGGTACAGCTTAATGCTCAGAAGATGAAGCCAAAATCAGACCAGATGTTGGACCCGGAGGATCTCTCAAACTACTCTTTTTTATTTTATTCAATATTTAAACATTGTTTTGTGTCGTGGTGTTATTATTTGCAGATGCATGGTTTGACTTTCATGCCTAAAAACATGTTGCGCATGTTCATAATGCACCATAAATTTGTACGCATTTTTCTTTCTTCCTAACAGTAATAGTGGGCTAAGCAAGGAGAGTTCATGAACCTTATTGTACTGCATATATTCCTTTAATGTGTGCATTGATATGCAATTCATGTTAAAAAAATATCCAAGTAGAGCTTTATGTCTACCGACGCCCTGCTTCCCACACTTAAGATATTGTTACATGTATTTAACTCTCTGTTTTGGTTTTGCATTAACAACTGAACAACTGAAATGCCCTAATTCTTTATTACCTTGAACATGTAATAATACGATAAAGGCTCCATACTGAATATAACAAAGCTGCCTGGTTTAATGAAGGGCAATTAAGTAATGATCTATATATTTATAGATATATATATATACATATCTTTATATATCTTATCTTATATATCTTTATATATCTTTATATATCTTATAGATATCTATATATATCTTTTCTTCTAAAGAATGAGCAGATTAGTACATATATTGTTGATCAAGAGCCTAATCTATAGCCTTGTGTTCCGTTTGACCCTAGAAAGTCATGTCAATTCGGATATCACCTTATAATATAAGATATAACCTGGTCACATTATAAATCCTAGCAATACACTAGGATGTAACCTATTTGAGACTGCAATTTTATCACATACACCATCCGTAGTAGGTTTGCGTTGTGTCCTGGTCCAGATATCCCTTGAAACTATCTAGTTCTATAATTACCATAGCATTTATTGATGCAACATCATCCACCGGTCAACTCTTAGCTTCCTACCCGTTTTGGAGGGCCTTTGATGCTGTCACAGATCTCCCTTCTCCAGCTCACTGCACACAGACGCTCTCTATTGGAGTCCCTGACAGACCTGTCTCTGTTTCCTCAGCCACTGAGTCCGCCATTGAAGGGACCAACGGGCAGAAATCCAGGAGGAGTCCACTTCAGACGCTCTACGACGGCGACCAGGTCAGTCTGCCTTGGAATGCATCATGGGCCTTACCCTCCAGCGGCCATCTTGTTTCTGTCTTGGTGCTCGTGGCTAGCTGGGGGTTGGAACTGCATCCAGGTCCACCACCAGCGCTGGGATCGGTGAATAAGGTCCATTTATGAAAGATGAGTAAGACCTGACTCTTACTTTGAATAAAAATAAGAGTCAGCTTATAGTTCACTTTTTGTCCTGACGCGATTGTTCTTATTTTTAGGACAGACTCAAATTGACTGGCAACATTTGCCATCACCCAGGGATTTGGTCATTCAGGACTGCATGTATGGAGGCCATCAAAAGGCCACCCCCTACACACACACACACACACACACACACACACACACACACACACACACACACACACACACACACACACACACACACCACACACACACACACACACACACACACACACACATACTCATCACACAACACCACACACACACACACACACACACACACACACACACACACACACACACACACACACACACACACACACACACACACACACAAACACAGTAGTGTAGTTTGCCCAACAACAGGAGCCCAGTAATAAAAGCTGGCTGGGGGCTGTTTCCAATTACGGCTCCATATGAGGCCACAGATGGGGGGCCCGTGCCCAATTACCCGAGCTGGTGTTATCTAGCACGCCCTGCCTGGTGTTTTCAGTCCCTTTCTCCGCGCTCGCGATTCTCTTGCTGCTCTGCGTGACGACGTGTGTTGGCGTTGGTAGTCAGGAAGGATTTCAGATTGCCACTGTTTTGTAATGAGGAACCGGTGAGGGGGGGGTTGATCTGAGTGAGCCTAGGTGTCTTGTCAACCAATCAAACGATCTGCTTTACCCTCTCAAGTGGAGCCATTTGGTAACGCCTGCGGTGAGAGGTGTCAGACAAAAGGAGCAGAGACGCTGTCCTCTCGTTCTGCAGCTGATACTGCTAATGTTTGTTGTTGATAACGCTGCTGGCTTCATATCTCAGGTCTTTGGTCTCTGGGGTTCCAGGGGAAACTTGCATCCATAAGAACAACAATATGAATTGGATTTATTTCCATCTACATTTATTTTATTTTATTCAGGAATGTTCAGGTTTTTCATTTTCATTCATGGGTGTTCCTAGATCCTGCCTATATTACATTCTTGATTTTATCAAAGAAAAGATAGCTCCTCTTTGCTGGAGGCGTGGTGCGTGTTGATTAGTGGATGGCGTTGGATTGAGGAAGGCGCTGAAGGGAAAGGGTAATTTATCACTAAGTCAAAGGGAGCATGCTGGGAAACTCTTTACTATTTGCTTTGGATAGTATGAAGGTGTTGCACATTTCAACTCTCATTTCTGCTGCGACTGCACTTGGACCTCTGAGATTTCAAATGATTGCATGTCTTATTTGAACAGAGAACATCGAGAATCAGTGTGGACGTACAAAGTGGTGAGGTGAATTTAGTGCCAGACAATGTTCCGCAATGAGATTACATCAGCACAGCTGAAATAATGAACGTGATTTCGTTATACAGCAACGGCAGCACAGAAATCTAGGCTGATATATTATATGTTCTCTTCCTGTCTTCATTTCAATGATGGAAATGTTGATTGACACATTAATCCTCTTCTTGTCAAGTATTCTATTGAACAGCGGTGCTATTGGTTTGTTTGGTCGGTGTGTCTCCAAAAGGGTCCAAATAGATTGCATCTGATAATTAAATGCTATGTGACACGCACTTTGGTGAGCCAATCATTATGTATCATTAGGTATTATGCGGCTGTCAATCCCAATAACGTTCTTCAATCCCTCAACATGAATCTCTTTGTTGTCAGCCAGTGATGTCATTGAACCTCACCACGGTGAGCTGGGCGTAAAGCCAGCTCACTGTTTCAGGTTCCTGAGTACTCAGAAGGTGTGTGTAAGATCAGGCTGAGAGGGCCGTGAGGTTATCCAGGGTCCGTCCTGCTGAGGGCCAAATGCATACAGAGGAGATTGGAGAGACCGGACTGTACCAACGGGGAGGCCAGGGCGAACCGGCTGACCTGGGGCCAGGGCGCTGTGGTTCTGGAGCTGGCCAGGAGACCTTCTGGAGGATGCGCGATCGCCCGCCCCCTGATCGTTTGTGCATGTGTGTTTGCATCTTGAAGGCTGTGAAATCTATTGATGGGGGGGGGGGGGGGGGTTGTAACTGGAAAACCTGGTTTAAACCCATGTGACGCAGAGTCACATCAGCTATTTATTTTTGTATTCAAGCACTATTTTAATTACCACAACAAAACATAATTTTAGTTTCTACAGTTTTGCTCACCATCCTTTTAAAGGACAGGTCTACCATCGAACTGCAGCTATATCTTAACGTGTTCAACAGCACCGCTCGCTCAACGGTGGACTGTGAGGCCGTCCTACCCTCCTAAACTGAAATAATTGTTTTCGGTGCAGATGAGGATCTCTTATCGTTGAAGACAGCAAAAAGAGGATGTATTGGTGTAGGCATGGACTTCTGACTTTAATTGACATGCTAAGACCATGAGAACCATGAGACTTGGAAAAAAACATCCATGATTTATTTTTGCAGGTCTTTCTAAAAAGGCAGCTGAAGCTGATCCAGAATGTTCCTGCTAAGGTTTTAACCACTTAAAGGCACAATACTTCATTCCAGTGTGAGGATCAATGCACTGACTTCCTGTTTGCCAAGAAAGTTCCAGAAAGCATTGGTGTGTAAAGCACTAAACAATGTAGGACCATCTCCAATGTACTCGTGTTCTGAGCCCACCAGAGCTCTCTTCATCAGGCCCACTGCTCCAGGGGTCCACCTCCACATGGACCCCCACATCTGGCCTCCACCACATCTGGCGTGTAATTATAAAGATGTGTCTGCAGGCAATGGCATATTTATTTACTTTCCCTTCTTATTCATTTATTATTTTCTCTTTTTAAATGACTTTCCTTTGAAATGTCTTTTAAATGTGAAGACATTTAAAGAACTTGGTAGCCTTTGTGGTCTGATGTAGGCTATATAAACAATCCTTCCTTGCGGGTAAGATGTCAATGTGTGGGTGGCTCTATTGGTTTTTAACCCTATTCTACATTTTTGCTAATGAAACACCATCTAAATTCAGAGATACCTCTCCATAAAAACGTGCATCCTTCTAATTGTTCTTTTTACGATGTTCCCGTTATAGTTCTGAATGAAGAACTTTTCTAAGAATACATCAAGCGGCCACAAAGTCGCTCACCAGCTTCCGCAAGAGACTAAAGACTCACCTGTCCAGAGTTCACCTGGAGTCTGCATATCCACCCCCCTTACCCCCCCATGGTGTTTCATTTAGTGTTTCATTTAGTGTCCTAAAAATATCCATCCATATTTTGTGTATGTTTGTAAGTCCTGGCAGTTAGTGTACGCAATTATTGTATGTTGTACGTCCTTACATAAAAAATAGTACTCAGCATCGTGTAGCATCTCTTAGCTTACACGACGTCCCAGCTATCTTTGTTGTACACGGGGAATCGTTTAACCTTTTGTAACGATTGTTAGTGCTTTGCACTTCTATGAACATCCTTACTGTACCGACAGCAATATATTGTTGTTTCTTCTGACAAATGTACTTCTGGTCGCTCTGGATAAAAGTGTCCCCTAAATGCGCTAAACATAAATGTAAGACGATAGCATGAATGAGAGATGAACTGTGGCTGCTGTCCCTGCAGGTGGAGTCCTCGGTGCAGGCAGCCCACCAGGGCCGGCGGGAGCTGCTGGAGGAAGCCTGCCGCTCCTACACCCGCAAGCGCCGCGTGCTGATCCCCGGACCTGAAGCACGTGATGGTGGACGACCGGCACGGCCTGCTGTACTGCTACGTGCCCAAGGTGGCGTGCACCAACTGGAAGCGCGTGCTAATGGTGCTGACGGGCGCGGCCGGCCCGCATCGCGACCCGCTGGACATCCCGGCCCATGAGGCCCACGTGGCGGGCACCCTGCGCACGCTGTCCGAGTACTCCACCGCCGAGATCAACGGCCTGCTGCCTCTACCTCAAGTTCGTGTTCGTGCGCGAGCCCTTCGAGGACTGGTGTCGCTATACTGCAACAATTCACGCGAGCTACAATGAGGCTTCCAACAAGCGCTATGGCACCAAGATCGTGCGGCGCCAACCGGGCCCGATCCGCGTCCGAGCGGTTGGAGGAGGGCCGACGACCGTGTCCTTTGAGGAGTTTGTGTACTACCTGGTGGATCCGGCCACGCAGCGCGAGGAGCCCTTCAACGAGCACCTGGGAAGGGTGCCCGCTGTGCCACCCGCCTCATCCACTACGACGTGTGGGACAAGTAACGAGACATCTGCGAGCAGGACTCCAGCTACGTGCTGCGGCTAGCCGGCGCCGAGCAGCAGGTGGCATTCCCCGCGTCCCACAAGAGCACCCGCACCACGGGAGACATGGCCGCGCAGTTCTTCCACAAAATTCTACACCCTTCTTCTAACCAGAAGAAGCTGTTTCAACCTGTAACCCTGCAATGGCTTCCTGCTCTTCAACTACTCCACGCCCGCCTACCTCAAGTTCACGTGAGGGCATCGTCGGCCTCATGTGGCCTCAGAGGTCCCCTGAGGTCAGGGAGGACGTTTGGGCCTGAGGGCCACCATACCTGAGGTCAGGGGAGGACGTTTGGGCCTGAGGGCCACCGTACCTGAGGTCAGGGGAGGACAGTGATTCTGGAACTTGTCTGTGACATTCTGGTCACAGACGAGTCAAAAACATCTTTACAAAAAATGTGTCTTAAACAGACAATGGCGAGAGAGCGTGCTGAAGCCTATCTTATTTTTAACATTCTAACAGTTGAGGCCATAAACATGATTGGTCTACTGTATTGAGTGTGTATTCTAGACACATTTATTTCAGCTGAAAACTTAAATTCTGCCCTGTTTTCAAACAGGCTGAAAATGTAATTTTCAGGCCAACAAGAAGGAACATTGGTTAATGGTCCTATTTATATAACATTTGAAAGAATGAACTGTTTTTAAACAATGTGCCTTCGATATGGGAGCCTTTACTCCTAGAAAAAACCAGTGTGTGGAACTGGGACCAGTTCAGCCATGTACTGTACGGACCTTTGCAACAATGACACTTTCTCTTTTATTTATTACAACTATTTTTCTGGACTCTGGTGAAGAAAGTCCAACCAAAAATAGGCGGCCAGAGTCTGCAAATAAACATGTTGAAGCAGTTGGTGTTAAGTGTGGACTAAAGAGTGATATGTCACGATATGAATGGACCCACCCTTCACCTCCACCCATCTCTCCACCCGCCATCGTCCAAGGGGTCTGAAGAGACGAGGGGACGTAAGGGAACACTGGGCTCCAGTGTTCCCCACAGGGAGTCCTCCACAATGCTGTCAAAATGGTCATATTCAAACACCAGTCTAGGCAGCTCGGATTACAGCCGCTGCTCCTTTGCTTAGAAAGGAGTCAGTTGAGAGGGGTTCGGGCATCTGGTTATAGGATGGGGGAGACCCTCGGGGAAGACCCAGGACTAGGTGGAGAGATTTATACTCATACACATGGCTGGGGAACGCCTCGGGATCTCCCGTCAGAAGTGGTCAATGTGGGCTCTGAAAGGGAAGTCTGGGGCCCCCTGCTTGAGCTGCTGCCCCCGCGACCCGACCCCGGATAAGCGGATGACGATGAGGATGAGAAGGCAGTCTAGTCAGTCACGTCATTACATTTATTGATAGTTACATTTTATACATAATAAATACATTGGAGTAACATAACGGATGGTCATTCGTAAGGAGACGGCCCATGTAAGACTTAAACGGTCTATAGTACAATGTATAGTTTGATCCTCAAGCACAGTTATTTGAACACATCTCAAAATGTGTTCAAATAACTTTTATTAAATAACTTTTTACCTCTCCCCCGCCCAAAGCAAGGACTGCTGGTCAGGGCCTCTGTTCCAATGTGTTGTACTGCACTACTTTAGGGAGTCTCCTATTTAGTGTGCTTCTTTAAGGAGTCTCCTATATAGTGCACTACTTTAGGGAGTCTCCTATATAGTGTGCTTCTTTAAGGAGTCTCCTATATAGTGTACTACTTTAGGGAGTCTCCTATATAGTGTGCTTCTTTAAGGAGTCACCTATATAGTGCACTACTTTAGGGAGTCTCCTATATAGTGTGCTTCTTTAAGGAGTCTCCTATATAGTGCACTACTTTAGGGTGTATATTCCTATATAGTGCAGTACTTTAGGGATTCTCTTATATAGTGCACTACTTTAAGGAGTCTCCTATATAGTGTCACGATCCTACTGGTGGGTAATGTTAAGCTGGTGGGTAACTGGTTGTCGTGCTCACTGTGGGAGTGGCTCCCTTGATTCGCCTTGATAATGGTCACCTGACGGATCCAAGATGGAGGACAGAAGCAAGATGGTGTCTGGATAGCCAGCATGGTGTCCAGACTTGGTGGCACTCAGAAACCATAAGACTTTGTAAAATCTATTCACCCTCATACAAGGACAGTACCAGGATCAGGGATTCCTACAGGGAACGTGAACACTCCTTTGTCGTGTATGTCTGTCAAGTGTTCGTCTATGTTATATGTTAAACAATAACCAAACGGGACAGGCTACCATTTACCCCCAAACGATTGGGCTATCCCTCACACAGAGAAGAGAAGGACCAGAGCTCGCCAGGAACCCAGGTGAGTCACTGCACACGTGGCTGGAAGCCAGTTGCCTGCCAGCTGTGGTTTGTTACCTCTTATGTGTCTCGACTCCTGCCTAGACAGAGAGCCGTTTTGAATATCCATTGGGGTCGTGACAATAGTCTCATCATCTCATCTCATCATCATCCGTTTATCCGGGGTCGGGTCGCGGGGGCAGCAGCTCAAGCAGGGGGCCCCAGACTTCCCTTTCCCAAAGCCACATTGACCAGACTCTGACGGGGGGATCCCGAGGCGTTCCCAGGCCAGTGGTTGAGATATAATCTTCTCCACCTATCCTGGGACTTCTCCGAGGCTCTCCTCCCCACTGGTCGTCGGCCTGGAACACCCTCCCAAGGGAGGCGCCCACTGTGGGCATATCCCAGATGCCCGAACCACCTCAACTGACCTCCTTTTCTAAGCAAGCCAGAGAGCAGACGGCTCTAATATCCGAGCTCCCTCACGGATGACTGAACTTCTCACCCTATCCTTAAGGCGAGAAGCCAGCCACCCTCCTGAGAAAACTCATCTCGGCGCTTTGAACCCGTGAATCTCGTCCTTTCGGTCATCACCCATCCCTCATGACCATAGGTGAGGAATAGGAAACGAAGATTGACTGATAGATCGCTTGCAGAGCTTTGCCTTGCGGCTCCAGCTCTCTTTTCGTCCACAACGGTGCGGTGGTAAAGCGAACGCAATACCGCTCCCGCTGCTCCGATTCTCCGGCCAATCTCACGCTCCATCGTCCCCTCACTCGCGAACAAGACCCCGAGGTACTTGAACTCCTTCACTTGGGCTAAGGACTCATTTCCTACCCGTGACAATAGTGTACTACTTTAAGGAGTCTCCTTTATAGTGCACTACTTTTGGGTGTCCTCTATATAGTGCACTACTTTAAGGAGTCTCCTAGTATATAGTGTGCGCTACTTTAAGGTTCCTCCTAAAGTGCACTATTTTAAGGAGTCTCCTATATAGTGCACTACTTTAAGGTGTCTCCTATATAGTGCGCTACTTTAGGCGGTCACAGGGTTCACCAAAAAGTGGAACATCTAAATGGTTGTTGAAGCGATCAATACACATAACTCCAACGGACTGCCGGCACATAATTAGTGACCAAATTCCTCATATAACTTATCCCAAAAATAGTGCACCGTGTAAGTGGTTCACTATATAGGTCTGTTATATAGGGAACATCAACCAGGACGTGTGGAGAGCTGGAATGGCTCCAAAGCTGAAGCCGAGGGACTATTTCATGCCTATGGAGAGAGACATCAGCATGAAGGCCTTCTGTGAGCTCGGACCGGAATGTAGCACTTAAACAGGATGACCCAGTTCTCAACAGTACTACATATATCCTACCACACCACGTTGATAAAAGCTTTTATTCAAACCATAAACACTTAATATACATAGAGATTTTCTGATTTTACATTTTTTTGTTCTGTCCGCTTTCAACTGTGTTTTGATTAAAGGGTAATTCCGGTGTAAAAACGCATATATAGACGCTTTCTTCAGTTTGGCTGTTTTTTAGCCGATTCTATCAAAACGCTATAAACTTGGAACGAAGGGGGCAGTGGTTATGGTAAAAACTAAAATCGCTATTTTAAAACCACTTTAAAAGGCTAAAAGTAGCCCGACACTTCTTTGATAGGAATAATAAGGATCTTAACATATAAAACGAGGCATTGAGAACTTTGTAAGTGTACAGATTGTTGATTAAAAAGGACATTTTATAACACACAGAAACCCATCAGTAGCTCACCCGTCGACGCTTTTTGATGGAATCTGCTAAAATCAGCCAACCTCTATAGTGCGTTTTTTGTGCTCCAACAAAACGAACGTTTCAACTCGTTTATCATACAAAACATTTCCCAATTCCATTTACACCGGAATTACCCTTTAAAGTCTCCTGTTTCTACTTGGTCTACTGCTGGTCCCTGCTATAGAGCAGAGATGGTTTGAGGAGTCTCAATCAAAAAACACCTGACTTAAAAACACAGTTGGGTTATATTATGCTTATTATCTCTGTGGGATACCGATTTCTTGAAACATGTTAATGTAGGGATAACACTTTACAAAAATGATACACAATATTAACCATTCATTAACATTAGTTACTGGGTCAATAAGCATTATTCCAAAATTATTACAGGGGTAGATAGTAACTAATACTATATTTGAAATAACCTCAACAAAAATACTAATCAACTAATCTTAGCAGATATTCAATATGAAAGCCTATTGTATAGCTACAAATCCTAAAACTTCATATTAGTTTGAATAAAACAGACTACCTGCCAATATGAAAGTTTATATACTATCAGGCATTACCAATCAGGTGAACAGTTTTCTGTGACAGGGTTTAAAATCTAAACTGGTCTCCTTCTGACCTTCATGCACAATGGTACCGTGACCACCGTTTATTTCATCAATCTTGGAGAAAAAATTTGGGAACTAAGGGAGATAACAAATTAGCAATCTTTGGCTGGAATTATGATTAATTAGCTTCGAAAGTTTTCATTACGCTTTCGTGTTGGTTTTATATCAGCCTAAACCTTTGATTTGAGTTTACACAATGAAAAAACATTTAGATCAATCACATTCATAGTATGGGAAAAAAAGATGGTGATTTCGCCAAAGCTGGCAATATGCCAACAATCACACTGGCAGAGACCCTTAAAGGTCCAATGACATGCCACCAGGTGTGTTGTGTTTAGCTTTTATGTGTGCCAGATAGACTGATCTATCCAGCGCCCATCTAGGTGGACACGCCCACCTGTGATGTCATAAGGGGCAGATCTCCAAAACGGCTAGCAAGGGCTAATCACACACCTGGTGCTAAAAGGCAGAAAACGAATTATTATCCATCAAGTGACATTTTCAGCTTCAGCCTGTTTAAAGTCAAACCCACCTAGTTTTTCATTATTTTTTCAGTACAATCATTGATCTAAAAAGCGTTAAAAACAGCTTCCCAAACAAAATTGCATGTAGGCTAGGGTAACATGACACTAGAATCACCAGTATAAGCTCTGTATTTACCAGGTAACATGACACCAGGTATCACCAGTATAGCTCTGTATACCAGGGTAAAATGACACTAGCTAGCATCATCAGTATAGCCTCGTATACCAGGTAACATGACACTAGGATCACCAGTATATAGCTCTGTATACCAGGGTAACATGACACCAGGATCACCAGTATAGCTCTGTATACCAGGGTAACATTACACCAGGGTCACTGCCCGAACTGGAGGTTGTTTCTCTTTGTCAGTCAGGTCTGTTGACCGGCTGTTGACAGAAGTGAGCGATCAGACACGCTGAGGTCAAAGTGGGAGTACACGAGCGAAAACAAGAGCTTGGACACTGTGTGTTTGTGCCGTGTAGTATCTCCTACAGTTAGGTCCTCTCATGCCTTCTGAAGTCCCACATGCCACGTCTCTGGTGCTGCACTGTCCTGTTCCTGGCCCGCTGTAGGGCCGAGTCAGATGGAGGAAGCCGTCACCATTAGAGTTCAGGGCCAACAGACGCGCCCCACCCACCGACCCCAGTCACCATCCAGAGCCCTGGTCCTGGATCCTGGGGCAGCGCCGAAGAACACAAGCCTGAGGCTCGAGAGCCACAGGGCCTGTCCCAGGAGGTCGCCCCAGAGTAGGCCTGCACGATGATATCGTTTATATCATCTCGCTGTTCTCATGCATTCAGACCTTTTTTTTTTATAATATAATTGAATGCCAGCATTTATTTTTTTGGTATGGGTTCATGTTCGGCAGCATAAAAAATACATCTCATGAGAAAAAAAATCGCTTGGCAGAGAATCGTGGATATCCATCAATCGTGATACCTTAAGCTAAAAAAATCATGATTCATATTTTTTTCCCGAATCGTGCCAGGCCTACCCAGGGTGGTCAGGTTAGGGGATGGGAGGGGATACCGGGGACCACCCCGCGGCGCCACATCCAGCGCACTCATCAGGGTCAGCCCTGTAGAGGAGCACCACCACCTGGGTCACTGGAAGAATCTCCAACACATAGCTACGTCAGCCAATGCACAAATCATCCTCTTTCAAAGTAAACGTCTGTACTAACTCACGAGAGCTAAAGATAGTCATACCAGGGGGCCCTCCCTCTAATTTGGAGTGCCGCTGAAGATGTATTTAAAGAAAATGAGCTTGAAGAAAAATACATAGTGCTGTGCATAACGTCTGCGTCCTGCAGGGTAGTTATAGGCCTGTGCCAGTGGGTGAAATGGAATGCACCCCATACTTAGCCGTCCATTCCCTCTCACTGACTACAGGCTCCTGCTACTGCTGTTGTGATCGCTGCTGCTTATAATTTATGTTGATTAATGATGGTCATTCATCGCCATTACTAAGCCCGTCCACTTCCCTCTCACTGACCTACAGGCTCCTGCTACTGCTGTTGTGATTCGCTGCTGCTCTATATTCATGTTGATAATGAGGGCCTCTTTAAGATCGCCAATCTCTTCAAGGGCCAAACTGGCAAGATTAACAGCCAGAGCAAATTTAACAGTTTGGTCTTATACTCCTGCAGTAGTGTGCTATCAGCTCGTGGCTTTATGTTGAAAAGAAGATCTGGGTTTAGATATGAATTCTGCCTCAAAATTCCACACACATGAGGATTGACGTTTACAATGTATCTTCTGACAAGTTTTGGGCCCTTTTGAACTAGCTTGAACATAACACCACTATCAGGCACGTATTAATTATCAAGTCGGAACTTATTTAGCCCTAACGCTTCCTCTAGCTGTGTGGCAATACAAACCACAAAGGATCAGTAGTCATCATCATCTATAAAGAAGTTAATAATAATATATTTTAATATATAATAGTTGAGTATATAATTATTTCACTGTTCTGAGCACAATCACAGCAGCAAGACACATAAAGCACACAGCACATGAACAGCACCCACCTGATAGTTTCAACTGTCAGGACACTGACAGTTTCGTGCTGTCATGTCGCTCCATGGCATGTCCAGTCATGTTCAGAGTAAGCATTGAACAGGCAGTAGAGCAGAAGGTAGTCAGGTCAGTGCCTGCGCGGTCCATTGTCGTCCGGAGGGAGCAGAGGTCCCCGGAGCACTTGCAGGTGTGGAGGCATGTGGCGATCCTGCTGGCCTGGATGGCCACCCGGTTTCCCCCAATGCCTGGGGAGAGACCACTGTTCAGGACCCCATTAAGTACCAGCTGAATTGAACTGGTCAGGACCCCATTAAGTACCAGCTGGATTGAACTGTTCAGGACCACACTAAGTACCAGCTGGATTGAACTGGTCAGCAGGACCACACTAAAGTACCAGCTGTGATTCGAACTGGGATCAGGACGCCCACTAAGCCGCCAAGCTGACTTTGAAACTGGTCACCGACCTTCTAACTGAATCGGGACATCATTGATTCTTCCAGCCGTCTGTAGGGTCTGGAATGATCTTTTGGTTAAAATGGAAAAACATGAAGTACGAGAAACTAAATTAATTCTTTTGGTTAAAATGGGAAAAACATGAAGTACGAAACTAAATTAATAGGCAAAAATTCCCACTAATCTCTGATCTCATAAAATGTTCATAAGAACTGGTGCAATTTAACCTTGCACCAGTATATTCATTGGTCAGAGGTTTGGAGATTTTCACAAGCCTTAAAGACAGGCGAGTGGTGTTTCAGCAGTGAGCGCTGGCGCTGAATATAATGCAAATAGACTTCCTGTGGTGGAGTCCTGCATTGTGCCAAGGCCAAGCCAAGCGCGAAAAACCCTGTGTGAGAGTCACTGCTTAGTTTAACATTCTCACACACAGGCGTGCGCTTTGAACTCAGGCCCATTATTATTGGGCCGCCCTACTTTGTATGGCTCAATTGTGAGGAAGGGAAACACCACCACGGTAGACCTGCTTCTGGAGTCACAGGCCAGGCGACCGACCGCCTCACTCGGTAGAGGACTCTCAACATGAACCCCAAGAAGAGACCAACAATAAGACATCTGTCCACCTTCAGACAGAAAGGCTGCACACAACCAAAGATCCCATATCATGCTTTTTTATGGTTAATAATTGCATTTGGGTGAACTACTATAAAAGGGTTACATGCCTGCTTGTAAAACATATTCCTGATCATTCCCTCACTGTTCATTTTCTGCCAACCAAATTCAGCATTTTTTCAAAAATGTCTGTTTCCGTATCATGCTCTACTTTAAAGGAGACATATTAATGCCACCATGTGTGAAATGTGAATTTAGCTAATGGTGTAGCATGTCCCCTCTTAGTCCCCTCCCGAGCAGCCCAGTCTTGTTGTGATTGCTGAAACACGCTTTTGCGCATTGGTTGAGACAGATTCAAAACCCCGAAAAGTTGTAAACATTGCTGATAGCCGGGAGGCAGGACTTTTGCCACCTGCAGCCCCGCCCACTGCACAGTCCTGACATCGCACTATCAATGAAGTAAAGTTTGAGCAAACAAGACTGTTCAGGGCACTTATGGAGGGGCGTATTCGGTGGCGTGAATCTCCCCTGGTTCAGACTTTGTTGTTCTCCTCTGTTTTAATGTATGTATACATAAAACATGTATACATGCATCAAAAGGTCTAAAGCCAAGGGAAAACTCGGAAAAAGTATGAAATGACACTCTTCCATGTAAGGCCAGGATCTTAATACACGGAGGCCTTTTCTTTTTATTGCAAACACCAAATGTCTTGAAAAAACCCATTGTGCACTTTATTACCCACTAGCCTAACAAATCACCTAGCGCTGCATCCCGGCCCGGTCTCGAGAAAATATTTGATATACAAAAACCGGACAGGCGACTTAGACCTGTTGAAGTCATCCGTTGTGAAATGATTGGCCAGTACTCAAAAGGTAACTCAGCTGTTCTGTCGAGAATAAGAGCCGCCGATGCCAGAAGACTAAGAGTAAATATAACACAATCACACACACAAAATACGACCATAAAGCACACACACACACAATGCCTCCACAAACATAGACGCAAACACCACAACACCCGCAACAACACATGCGCCACATTTGTGTTAATGTATCAACTTTTGAGCTAGTTGTTGATCATCCAGGTCAACATTATCAATGCAGAAGTCAGGTGGTGAAATCCTGGTTGGTGTGTGGGTGAAGAGAGGTGCATTGTGGGTACCTGCTGAGGGCCATGCCACCTAGGGCCGACTGCAGCACCTCCTCTGATTGGTGGAGGGAGTATCGGGGTGACGGAGACCCAGGGGTATGAGAGAGGCAGGAAGTAGAGGCCAAAACCGCAGGGGGAAGGAACCACAGTCTGGGAAGGCGCACACAGCCCCAGTCCCAAGATAAAATTCTCTGGGTTTTATGAACCAAAACCACAGAGTCAACGCAGAGAACAAGCGCCAACAGGGGAGAGAACAGGTCATCGCTGGCAATAGTGGTGATGCTAATACAAACCTTAAACCAAAAGTCTGTTTCAAATAAGATCGAGGGTCTAGAGTGTTCAATAAGTAAATATATGGAAAAAATATCAATAAATCTCACTTATGCTGGCCCTCTTTCTGTGTAAGTTTCCTGTGATCTTTCTGAATCTACTAGAGAAAGTAGTAGACGTAATGTACTAGTAATGATACTACAGTGTATTAATAGCCAGCATTGAACTAAGAGGTATTAACAGGAAGAGGGGGACCCTCTTAGCCTCAGAACTATAACTGCATTGCTCCAGAATGATAGTTCATAGCTCTCAGAATCAATAGGTGCATAGCTCTCAGAATATAGAGGTTCATAGCTCTCAGAAATCATCAGTTTCATAGCTCTCTGAATCATGAGTTCATAGCTCTCTGAATCATAGAATATCACTAGCTCTCAGAATCATAGGTTCGATAGCTCGTCAGTAAATCATAGTTCATGCGTCTCAGAATCATAGTTCATAGCTCTCTCCCTCCCTATCTCAGACCGAATCCGAATCTCTCCCCAGTTCTCCACCTCGGTCCTGCTCCTAATTTACTTTATGAAACGGTTTGATTGGGACTCTCATTGAATATCTGCTCTTGCTATTGCCTCTATAAAGTGTATTTGAGTGTCTTGAGAACTGGTGTATAAATAACATAATGCATTATTATTAGTAGTAATGGTTGCAACCCGGTCTCACGAAAATATGTGACACTGTTATGTTATTTTAATCTATTGTTCGTGATCAAGGACACGTATTTTCAAAATTTTCGTGTCAAAAAGCACAATTTTTAAACTGTCATGGCAACGTCCACTCGGACACTGGACTTGCGAGACATCAACGCAGGCTTTCATTCACATAGCCAAGAACAAGACAATAGATGGCTAGGTAACACATCAAGACATACCATTCTAAAATGAACAGATGAAGCAGCTACCCTTGTTTCCTTCGCTGTTTGCCTACAGAGCAGCGCACCTGCATTTAATATATCCGTGAATTGTTACAATTTCTCAGAATCAAAGGCAAAAGTAGAAACGGGTGGCCAAAAGCTGTCGTATTGTTAGTTATCACAGACTATTTAGTGAACGGATGGCCAA